>APFE030311426.1:0-134786 GCA_000404065.3 Pinus taeda | reverse complement strand
CTTTGAAAAATCCATTTATTTGGCCACAAAATGTGTCGAATGAACATGAGGAAGTAAACATTGTTGAACAACAACAATCTCAAGGTATTATTAATTCTTCATAGGGAGCGGAAAGAGAGATGTATATTGGTTCCAGAAGGTCTCGTGCACAACGTGAAGCCATGGAAGATCTTTATAGGGGTTAAGTACATGATATTAAGGAAAGTTGCATGATTACAGTGCTAGCAGATGGAGATCCCAATGGCTATCCATTTTGGGTAGCTAAAGTTATAAATGTCTTTACAGAAAATGAGGATGTTACAAGTGTTGAAGTACATTGGTATGCCACAAATACACAGCCTTTCAATGGTGTGTATAAGGCAGAGATGGTAGTTGACAAAAAAATAGCGGAAAAAGAAAAAGAAATGGTACAAATATAAATTGTCATCGCACAGACATATTAAAATTGGAGGATGTTGACATACTTGTTTATGACTTCAATTTAACAAAGAGAGGAACTCTTCGCTTCAAGAAGATAGAAATTCTGAAAAAGTTGTTCCCCGAAGGAACAATGTTGACATGAGTTAGTTGAAACCAGTCGTAGATCTAGAAGAATTTTTAAACCTAAAATGTTGGGCATGCATGTGGACTCAGATGGGGCACTGGTTGTCGAACATATTCGTCAGCATCCAATCACTCATCTGAAAATGTGAATTCTGATGGTGTGAAAGAAAATATGAGTGGTTTTGAATAATTCTTTAAGAGAGTTTATATAACTGATGTATGCATCATATCTTCAAATAAAATTAATGTTTTCCATATGGTGTTAAATGAGAAGTTATGAGGCATTTTTATGTTGTTGGATTATATGTATTAACTATGATAAATTTTACTGTTTAAAATATCTACAATTCACTATTAAATTAGATATATAATGTATGTTTTATTCAATATACAAATAATGACTTTTGAATTCATTTAGTGATGTAATTTGTTCATAGTGTCATGGTTTTTTAATTTTATAGTTGAAAAAATTTCTTTTTTTTTTGTATCTAGCATGTCATGGTTGAAAACATATTAAATTTATACTTAGAAAAGAAAAATGATATTCTACCAAAAACATTAATGTGTTTTTTCCTTCATAAACAACTTTGTTTGACACATAAAAATTTGGTTTTATTAGCATTTTTTTAAAATTTTGAAAATTGACCCTAAAAAAATAGATCATTGTTTCGGTATCATCACTTTCATTTTGAAGCTATATTCTGCATGAAAATTTCATAGTAAATTTTGTAGCCAATGCCATTTTTAAAACATGTTCAAAATTGACGCCTAAAAAATAAAAACATCGTTCCAGTATACACACTTTTCATTTTTAGCGCTGTTTTTGATGTTTTTTTCAGGTTTTTTGGCGAGAGTTCCCATTTTGAGTTTATAGTTCCCATTTCAAAGTTTACATTGTTCTTTGATGTTAGCTTAAAAAAATGGCATTTTTTATTTTCCTTTCCATAAAAAGTAGAGGTTTAAGGTAATTAAAATCACCATTTGGGAAGTTTAAACAACTATAAAATAACACTTAGAATGATTTTTTTCTTTTTTTTTAAATAATTTTTGATTAATTGTTATGTACAGAGACAATAGTTGGAATTTAATATATATATATATTCTCTATAGAGACAATATGTTTTTAATAACATCTATTGTCCGTGAAGAGACAAAAATGAAAGATGAAAGTGTGTCTACAAAGACAATGAAATTGTAGGTTAAGAGACAATAATATTTGTATTTTTATAGAGACAAGAATAATATGTGTTCTATATTGTCCTTATAGAGACAATATTTTAAGACAATAATTTTGACACACCCACTTAAAGACAATATTTAAGACAAATACAAAATTTTGTTTTCCTGTCAACTTAAGACAATTGACTCAAAAATTGTCTTAAATATTGTCTTTAAACCCCCTCACATGTAGTAGTGCCTTCTACAAACAACGACCATAACAAAGCACGGACTCTGTGAGGATCCTTTGTAGAGCAAGGCACACAAAACTTCACACTTCTACACCTTCAAACATACACATAACGTTGTGCTAAATTTTGATTTGGAAGTTATCCATCATAATTTTCACAATTTTTCCCATTATTGTTTCTAAAATTTCCAGAAGAAACAAAAAAAAATAGTCATTTAAACTTTTTTCTAAACGTTTACTTTTAAAGTTCCATAGAATATTTATATGAAAATTTGCATAAAATTATCCCAATATCAAGAAGAAAAAAATATTAAAAAGTCAAAAACAGGGTTTGTTTACATTAAGAATCGATTTTCATGGTAGTCGTAGAGGTGCCGACAGTGTAACACCAGAGTACAGAGGTGTGGAGGAATATTTATTCATCCCCCCACAATGTCATTTCTTTTTCTACACCCTCCACACTCTACCCAATGTATCGATTTATGATGATATTTTTAGCCACCCCTTGATTAAGTAATGAATCTGCAAGTTTAAGTAATGAATCTTCAACCGCTTCAGTTTTGGCATTATTGGGTAGAGAAATAGCATAACAGTGTCAGTGTAAATGTTAAGGCATTCATTTAAGGAATGACTATTCACAAAATTAGAATTTTTGTCTATTTTAAAATTATTTTCCTGAATTTACAAATATAAAAAAAACACTTTCTATCAAAGAAATTATATTACATCAAGGCTCCTTGATCAATAAAAAATAAAATTAAGATTTATAAAATTTTAGAAATTATTTTTGAATTTATAAAAAACTACACCGAGCATTTTCATGAAAATTCGGTTAAATTGCAAAATCTCATGATAATATAAGTTCGATGCAATTTAACTGTCACTGAGTGCTATAATTCGTAGTGAGCCGAGAACAGAAAAACATTAATTATTAGAAATTTTAAGATGAGAAAGGGTGGCTCTTTCAATTTAACCCTATCACATATGTAAGTAATTATAATAAATCCTATTGGCATAGTTTTTCTTACAATATGCTTTGGGAAAATAATACAAGAGTGGTTAATATCATATGCATGATGAAATTGTGTATACATATTATTATATTATTTGAATTTTTTGTGTTTATCTATCTTCCCTGACTGCATCGATATTTGTTGAAATTTTTAACCGCCTCTTTCATTACTGATATGATTTTATACTTTTAATTAACTGTAAACATAACATCTTCAAAGTATAAATTACTTTATTTAATATAATAATTTAAGGTTAATTAAAAATAAATTATTATAAGTATATAATTAAGCAATTTCTAGTAAACTATTGATCGATTCGAATATTTCTCACTATGTTATAAATATAGACTAAATTGTTGTTAACATTATAGCACATTATTAGTAATAAACGAATGGATTTGGGATTCTCAGATGCTTGAATTAGGAAATAGGATGGTTGTGATTACTAGGTGAAGAAAGCAATAAATGTTAAGAATAATTGAGAAATGATCACATTATTATGAGGTTGTGAAAGATTGTTTTAGATTTAGGTAGAAAGTTTTTAGATTTAGAATTAGTGAATTATCTTGTTTTTTATTTTCAGAATTGGTTATGTCTAAATTTTTCTTAGATGTTTTAAGAAATAGATTAATTTGGTTTTGGGCATTTTTCAAATGAGAGCAATGATCTTTGAGGGTTTTATATTTGATATGTTAATAGAGCTACAAGCGAGCAAATTTATGGAAATGAGTGTCTAGACCGTGCCTCAAAGCAATTTTGTGTCATAGTTTTGTTGAAGTTGCATGGCAAGCTATGTGTGAGTGAAGCTATGCAAAATTTGAGTTGATGCATTAGCCATTATGTGGAGCTTGTGAATGGGAACACTATTTGGGACCTCTATGCATTAAACTATAATGTTAAGTGTTGGAACTATTCGTATGAACAATATAGTATACTTGTTTCTTTTGGTTGCTTGATGAAGGGATTTGCAAGGTAGCATGAGAATTGAAGCTGCTAAAGATTGGCGATCGCATGGAGTTCACATGGAAAAATATTTTGTTACAAACAAAGCTATGCCAGGCTATAATAATTGTTGTGAATTGTAGTAGAGGATTTCTTGAAAATGCTCATAGGTTGAGTTGTGCACTTAGAATATCCTTGATGCTTGTGATATCATCTTTTCATGATGTTTTTATTAAGGTTCAAGTGTGAGGAGGCTATGGAAAGGTCTTGTCTAGGGAAGATAAGTATTGGATCTTGTGTTGATGTCAGGTGTTAAGAAAGAAGAATCCAGTGCAATATTTGAAGAGAGGGTATCCCATTTAAGGTGTCTATAAATAGTAAAAGGTAATTAGTAGTTTTAAGTTTGTGGATTTATTATCTTTAATGTGTGACTAAATGGCCAATCCTCTGGGGAAATCATATTTAATATAATCAACCAATTTGAATGTGAAAACATCTGAATTGGAAATCTAAAATGTGCACATTGACTGAAGGATACAACGTGTCAAATATTGTGTGTGGCTAAGAAGTTAAATTAGAAACGCGATTACTATGGATGTGTCAATTCAATATTTGGAGAAATGAGAAATGAAGGAAAAAGTACTTCTAAGAATGTATGTAAAACAAAGCATTATGTTGGACACCTAATCCTAAATGGGTTAGTGTGGAAGCTAAACAAACTAAGTAGTCCAAGGGACCTTGGGATGTGAATCCCAGCGGTCACTATATTGTACTATAAATGTACATCTATTGTTAATAAAAATGTAATGCAAGCTTTATCTTTCATATTCTCTCTCGTTCACCATGTCTGTTTAACATGGTATCAGAGTGGGTGTACTCCTGCCCTGCATAATTTCTTTGAACCATTTGTTTTATGGTCTTTATGAGCAGGTCCTATTTTAGTATTCATGCCCTTGCAACTCCTTTCTGATATCTTCTCTGCAGTATATATCTTGACAAGAATCTGTCCTGCGATGCATAATCTCTTGCAATTTGGAAATTTATTGTTGGATATTTTTCTGGGGTCGTCTTCGTTGTTTTAGTGGAAAACTACATTTTATTAGCTGCGTTGTGTTGTACTGAGTGGTGATTTAATATCTCACTTGTGTGTCAGACTGTGGAAACAGTGTGACTGAACCATTGTTGGCATTGTATAGTATAACAACGCTACTCTCTCCAGACTGGCCATACGCTCCAAAACGCAACGCATCCGCCATCCTCTCACTCGGCTTCATCAACGGAAGCTGGAGAGCCACCTTGCTGTTCCTGGTTATTTTTAAACTGAAATCATAACAACTTCTGGTCCATATCTGCTCCAATTTCATTGATGTGCAGAGAAACGCTCCTTCACTCAGCGCTATTTGTGCCATTCTTTACCTGCGCCCTCTGTCTTTTACAGTCCTGACCCTTGAAATTAGACCTGCGCTCTCTGTCTGACATTTATCTGACATGGGAACGTTTGCAGACCTGGTTTGAAACGTTTGCGCTGGCATGCTGGTCATCCTGACCTGAGGCTTCTTTTCATTTGGGCTTGTATCCTTTTATGGGCACTATTGCATGAACGGATCAAATCTTTTTTGAAATACACGAGGGATGGCCTGGGATGCGCTCCTTCAACATTATCTTTTGCATTGGTTGCTTCTTTTGCATTGATGGCTTCTTTCATATGCCTCTCTGTCTGTCCTCTTTTGTCAGAACGGATGTTATTTAAATCTCAAGTCAAAGAAGAAGATCGGCGAACGAATGAATGAAATTCGATGTCACAAATGAATAAAGGTCGACCCGCGGATGGACATCCTTGGAGATATACATGGGAGAGCGGTAAAAGTGATAGAAGATCGGCGAATGAATGAATGAAATTCGATGTCACGAATAAATAAAGGTCGACCCGCGAATGGACATCCTTGGAGATATACATGGTAGAGCGGTAACAGTGATATTGGTTACAACTGTGATTGAAAGGAGATCCGAACAGAACTTGAGAACGGGCGGAAAGAAGTCGAGTGGCTGCTTACACAGGTGAGGCTGAGGCAAAGGCGCTTGGAACATGAAATCAATTCCAGCAATGAATGCCAAGAAGTAGCACCCATCAAGAAACGCGAGGCATACGAATCGGCAGACTCAGAAGATAAATCAGAGCAGGAAAGAAATAGCAGTTACAGAGTTTCAAAGAGATTGAAGACACGCCAAGCAGTAGATCAGAAACAGGAAATTAAAGACGAAGGATCGAGCTCCGCGCAACCTGGTGTATTTTCTTCTGATAGAAAAAAAACGAAGTTGAGAGCAAATTCGGAGGGGGCCCTAGATTTCTTTAATGGAACGGCCAAGAAAAGGCTACTCCCTGATCTTAAACTAATTGAAGTTATTGAGAAAGGGATGGTTGTGAGTATTGAGTTTGATTTGCTTAGCGATGACAACCTTCAAATAGTGGAGCAGTGGATAGTTTGTGTGGGCGATGGGATGAATGAGGACATCTAAGAGGATATACACATCAATTCATAGTTTGTTGTCTGCTAATGTTTTAATAGCCCATCGACAGACATCACCATCTAGCTAGTGAAGATGCCCGAAGTCATCATCAAACATGCAGATTGTCTGAGGATCACAAGTCGTGTTGGGCTTATGGAGCCTGGATTATATGGTGGTCATAGCTAACATTTGACACGGTTTTGGATTTGCCAGAGGCAAGATTATTTGTCATTTAACATACGACATCCTACACTTTCAGATATCATTTTGAAATGGCTTTTGTTTCATATCAAACCCCTTAGCTGTTTTTTTCCCTTCTACTGCGGCCCGTAGCAGTCCAACTATACATTTGGATTTTATATGCGGCTTTAAATGGCGTGTCTACCTGGAGGAATTTTGAGTATATTGTAATGCATTTCATACCTATTATATGCATAATGGTGTTGAAGTGTTTTTATGGTTCAAAAAAAAAAAATTAAATCATTTGTGCTTTGTTCGTTGATGTCTCCTTATTCTACATACTATGTATTGATTAAAATCTTGTGAGGGCGTTGAAATACATTGGTCCCTTTATGTCAAGCACTGTGTACATCAATTGAAATAGCCCTGGAAGACTTTGTTGATTAAAGCGTTAAACAATCCTGGAAGAACGTGAACAATGCTGTGTATAGACGGTTGTAGCCGGCGAACGCTGTGATTCGATTCATAGTCAAAGTAAAAGGTCTCCATACGTTTAATTCCGAAAATGGATTTTTGAAGGAGAATTTGTATATTTCTCCTCCTGTTGTTATTTAAGTTGAAATTTCAGGGCATTAGAATCAATTCCTTGATCAACATTATGAAGTGAATTTGAAGCAATTTTGAAGACATTTTTGGCAGTCATTCTAGGAGCATTTCCTTGTAGAGATTTTGGAGCAGTTTCGCATGATTTCCATAGCAACAAGATGCTCTCAAGTTTGAAGTTGAGGACAGCGTTCATCTTCACATTTTTTTTGCATTGCTTAACGAGAAATGACCTCTGGAGAAAGTGAATGCAACTTGGTAACATCCAGCTCAGGTCCTGCTCCATCAACAATTTTTGCGACATTGTTGACACTTGACAAGCCCTTACAAGATCTTGTAGTAAGAGTACACTATTATTTTTCTGTTGTTGTTTCCTCAGTTGTGTTTTTTAAGTGACATTGAAGAAAAATGGCCAGACTTGAAGATGCATTAAAGTTATTGAATATCCTAATTCATTCCACTATTGATGAGATGGTCAAAGTTAACAAAGAAACTCTCTTTGACATCCAAACCTATCTGCAAACTGCACATGAGAATATTGAGTTTTTCCAGCTTGAGACAAAGCTACAGTAAGAAGAACTACAGCAATGGAGTCATCTTTTTGAACCTGTTTCTGTTCAGAAGATTGAAACAGACTCCCATAAACAACAATTTAATAATGCAGCAATTGTACATGCAGATGCAGAAACTCAGTCTGCACTTCCCAAGCCCATCATTAGACCTTGGGAATAGCTTGTCCACAACAAGCACAGAACCGGTCTTGGATATGACAAGGACTTGTCCTTTCATATTCCATACTATGCCAAGCCCATTCAGTTTCATAGTGCTGGATGCATTTATGACAGTTCACCTGCTCCTCATGACAGTTCAGCTTCAGCTGTTCCAGACTCTGCCCTTCTTCCACAACAACAACAACAACAGATCATGAAATGCCAACACTGTGATCGAGTTTGCCATCTGAAAGGTCACTTTTTTTATCTTCATCCATGTAAGCATTGTCATAAAACTAGTCATTCTTCAAACAGATGCTTCAAAAACAAACACCCTGCAAGAACAAAGATTCATCTAGGATGGATCGCTTCTTGGCAATGGGCATCAACAGGCAAGAAGATATTTCAAACACATGTCAGAACTTGTTCCAGAATATTGAACAGTCTTGCAGTTGAGTTTTCTCCATCTTCTCACCTTGTATCTGACAAGGGGGGAATGATGGTCATCTACAAGCTTCAAAGCCACATCAAGTGAGCCTGAGCCACAACCTACCACACCAGTTTCAGAGTTGTAGCCAGAGACAAAGATGCCTGAACATGACTTTAGTTGGAAATATGGGACACTTCCTCTAGCAGAAGACTTCAGCTTCTTGCCAGTTTTGGAAGAGTTCCAGGAATTGCATAAGCATTCCAGAGTTGTTGGTCATCCTTAAACCATCCCAGGTTGAGACTTCCCTTTCACAGGTTGAAGTTTTACCTTTTATGCGGGGTGAGACCTCCCTTTATGGTTGAAGGTTTCCCTCTTTAAAACAATAGGATCACTTCCTCTAGCAGAAGACTTCAGCTTCTTGCCAGTTTTAAGAGTTCCGGGAACTGCACTAAGTGTTCCAGTGTTGGTGGCCATCCTTAAACCACCGCCCTTTATACCAACATTTCATAGAGCACATTCAGCCTACTGCTTCCATGCATTTTTGCACATTTTGTATTACAACTCTTTTCTTGGACTCATACATAACCCTTCGGATTAAGGGGGAGAATGTTTGACACCTAATCCTAAAGGGTTAACGTGGAAGCCGAATGGACAAAGTAGTCCAAGAGACCTTGGGATGTGAATCCCAACGGTCACATAATGTACCATAAATATACATCATTTGTGAATAAAAAATGTACTGCATGTTTTATCTTTAATAATTGTTTTCGCTCACCATGTGTGTTTAACACTTTTCACCTTCATTTTCATTTCTCTTTTCTCCACCCATCTGTGCTTTCGTCAAAACCATATCATCCATTGGATGGAGTGAAAATTAGGGAGGAAACTGTAAGAGTGTTTTCTGGGTGGAACAAAGTAACGTGAGCAATATATACATTCTTCTTTGATTCTCCTCTGCAAATGATACACTTTAGTGTATGGAGATGAATAGAAATAGGGAGAGAGGTGTATAATATTTATGGGCCCAAAATGTCCGATTTCTTGTATTTTCCATTCCAACTTCTAACTCCAAGTCCGCGGCCATTTGGAATTTCAAATCATGAGAGCCGTCGAATTTGACTGTTTTTGCACATTCATCCCCCGTTTTCACAAATATAAAGAAGAATACTAACGGTTGCGAGCCAAATCAAAGATCATGTATTGAAACACAGAACTCGGAAACTTGCCCTCATTCATTCAATGATTGAACATGTATTTATACATGACAGAGAAATTTCTGTAGTTTGATGGGGCGGTGGCTTCTTCAGGAAGCATGCCCATTTGTCAATGAATTCTAGAAACTACACCTAAAAAATTTGTTGAATTCTAGATTAATCCAGCGGCTGTAATAATGGTGGGTTGTTGGAATTAATTCCTTCAACCAGTTCCCCTTAATTCCAACCATATAACAAATATATAAGACACTGTTAAACATACTCTTAATTGATATGCCTAAGTCTCAGCTAGGCTTACAATATAATCTTGATTTTCTACAACACATAACTTACTTCTACAAAACTCAAATTTTTCCTTCCCAAGGGGCTTAGTGAATATGTCAGTGACATTCTCATTTGTATTATAGTACATTAGAAAAATTTCTTTTGATTGGACCTCTTCTCTTACAAAATGATATTGTGTGTCTATATGTTTTGAACTTGCATGACATACAGGATTGTTCCCCAGTTTGATGGTGCTTTGATTGTCACATCTAATCACTGTAGGTTCTTGTTGACCTTCACCAACATCTTCAAGCATTTTTCTGAGCCATATAGCTTCGAAGGTGCTACTACATAATGCTTTATATTTTACTTCAGTTGATGACAAGGAAATTGTTGCATGTTTCTTGCTGCTCCATGATATAGCTCCTAATCCTATGTTGAAGATCTATCCATTAGTGGATTTCCTGTCATCTGGATTTCCAGCCCAATCAGAATCAAAATGACCTGTCAATTCAACATTACAAGCATTAGTATATTCAATACCAAAATTGATATTTCCCTTTAAGTATCGAAGGACCCTTTCTGTAGCTATCCAATGGCTTTCATGAGGCTTAACCATAAATTGATTAAGTATGCTTACTGCATAAGCAATGTCTGGTCTGGTGGTAGTGAGATAATTCAGACTTCCCACTAATTGTCAATACATTGTTCCATTCACCTCTTTTGTTCCATCATCACTTCTTAATATGATATTTTGCCAATGGAGTACTCACTTCTTTATATTCATTCATATGAAATATTTTTAGTACTTCATTTGTATATTTGCTTTGTGTGATTAGGTTCTTCCATTATTTCTCCATACTTCAAGACCTAGACAATAATGCATCTCACCAAGATCCTTCATCTCGAATTCCTGTGATAAGTTCATTTTTATATCTGTAATTAATTTATCAGCACTCCCCGTTATTATTAGATCATCAACATATATAGAAAGTAATACTATGTCCCCATTTCTATCTGTCTTGACATACAAATTAGGATCATTTTTACTCCTTTTAAATCCTTACTAGAAGAAGAATTTGTCGATTTTCTCATACCAATATCTAGGGGGCTACTTTAGTCCATATAAGGTCTTTTTTAACTTGCATACAAGATGTTCTTGACCCTTCTTTACAAATCCTTCCGGTTGAACAAGATAAATTTCTTCCTTAAGGTCACCATTTAGAAAAGCTGACTTTACATCTAATTGATGTAGCTTCCAATCATATTTAGTTGCCAATACTATCATTATTCTGATTGTATTCATTTTTGCAACCGGAACAAAGGTATTCTCATAATCTATACCTTCTTTTTGTGAATAACCTTTTGCAACCAATCTTGCCTTATACTTGTCTATGCTACCATCTACATTAAATTTTGTCTTGTACAACCATTTTGATCCTATGGGAACTTTATTTTCAGGTAATTTTGTTAATTCCCTAGTTTCATTTTTTATTATAGAGTCATCCTCTTCTTTCATAGCTTCCATCCATTCTTTATGATTTTTGGCTTGTTCATAATTTAAGGGCTCAAAAATAGTCATTACTTGAGATATTAAGGCATAATCTTTATACCTGATGGGGACTTGAATTTGTCGTGTTGACCTTCTTAGAGGTTCATTACTTTGTGGAGTACCTTCTCCTTTTCTTCTCTGTGGAGTGCCTTTATCACTTCTTTGTGGACTTTGATCCCTTGATGTGTCTTTTGGAATGTCCACGTGTTCTAGTTTTTGGGTTGATTCCTCAACTTCTTCTTCCTTAAAGTTTTCATAAGAACACTGCCATGTATTATTTTCATCTTCATTTATTTGTTTATCTACATGCTCATGAAATATAACATCTCTACTTGCAAAGACCTTGTGAGTACTTGGATCATACATTTTATATGTTTTTTTATCAATGCAATATCCAATAAAAATACATTTGATGGGTTTGGCATCTAACTTTCTCCTATCATCTTTAGGAATATGAGCAAAGGCCTTGCATCTAAATATCCTTAAATGACTAACTTTAGGTTTAAAACCATAAAATGCTTCAAATGGTGTTTTGTGCTCAAGATAGTTAGTGGGACTTCTATTTTTAAGATATACAGCTGTATTAATGGCTTCAGCCCAAAAACGATTAGAAATTCCTTTACTTTTTATCATACTTCGAGCAGATTCAACTAATGTTCTATTCTTTCTTTCCGCTACTCCATTTTGTTGAGGTGTATGTGGTACTGTAAATTGTTGCATAATTCCATTTTGTTTGCAATATTTGATAAAAGCTCCTGAAGTGTATTCACCACATTTATTTGATCGAAGAATTTTAATGTTCTTTCTTGTTTGCTTTTCAACCATATTTTTGAATTCTTTAAAGTATTCAAACACATCACTTTTGTTTCCTATAAAGTATACCCATGTGTATCTAGTGTTATCATCAATAAATATAAGGAATTAATATGCTCCACCAAGTGACTTAGTTTGCATTGGACCACATACATCAATATGCACCAATTCAACTATTTCACATTTTCTTCTATTTTCATGCACAGGAAATTCTTCCCTATGTTGTTTTCCTAGTGCACAACCTTCACATTCAAAGTTTTCACCCTTAATAATTGGAATACCTTCTACCATCAATTTCCTTTGTAGTAACATTAGGTCATTATGATTTAAGTGCCCATATCTTTGATGCCAAAGCTCTATAGTTGACATGCTTGTTGATGCCAAAGCTTGATGCCCATTCTCCATTACATCCAACTTGTATAAGCCTCCAACTCTCATTCCTTTTGCAACAACCTTGTAGTTGTCCTGCACATCCTTTACCAAACAATGTGATTTTACAAATTCAACTTTTAAATGTTGATCTGTGATAGTAGAGACTGATATTAAGTTCTTCTTTAATCAAGGAACATACACCACATTTTGAATTTGTTTTTCTTGTCCATTAGGCATCATAACACTTATATTACCATATCCTTTAATTTCATGTGATCTATTATCTCCTAAATAGATGTGTCCTCCCTTATTAATCTCATGATAAGTATCAAACCAATCTCTTTTGCATGACATATGGATTGATGCACCAGAATCTATAAACCAAGCATTATCATCATCAGTTTCTATTGATAAAGTAGCATTAGACACAAACAATTTAAGATTGCTAACATCCTGACTAATTGCTTCATCTCTATCAACATAATTTCCTGAATGCCTTCTTTGTTTAAATTGATCAGACCTCCTTTTCATGTAATTCTTAGCAAAATGACCAAGTTTTCTATAGTAATAACACACATCATCTCTACTCGATTTGGCATTTGTCCTTGGTAAAGAGGTACTTTTAAATGATTTTACCTGTGGCTTTTTGCCTTTATTTTTCTCCCACTATTTACCTTTGAAGGACTTCTTCCCTTTGGCCATCAATGCTAAATCTGAATTAGGAGAATTCTGTTTAATGCTTCTTCTCTGTTCTTCTTCCTGCATAAGTATACCTGCCAATTCATTAAAAGTAGGAGCCTTCTCTCTAGCTGAAAGACCAATTATAAACATTTGATATCCATCAAGCATTCCACTTAATGTCACAGTAACCAAGTATGTACTAGGTACTGTTTCACCAATGTCACCTAGTTTATCCTTTAGATCTTTAATTCTAGAAATGAAATCACTAACACTTCCATTTTCTTCCATCTTAATTGAAATAATCTTACTCTTTAAATACAATATTCGATTTGTAGTCTTCGTCTCATACAAATTTTTGAGAGTGTCCCATGTCTCCTTGGATGTTTTGCACTCCCTAATGTGTGGAATAATGTTGTCCTTAACCGTCATCCGCAGAAGCACCTTTTCTTTGTTTTCTCGTCGCTCCCAATCTTGAATTGCAGCATCTGTGGCTTGAGGGGACACTAGCTTAACTTTAGATCCAAACACAATCGCCCATGTATTGTTGCCTTCCATCAAAGTCTGCAACTTAAACTTCCAATTTGCATAATTTTCACCATCTAACTTGTTAGAGTCAGTTATATAAGATTCAGCGAATATATTAGCCATTGTTACTTATTTTCTCCTTACCAATCACCAGAAAATTACTAATTTTATAAATCCTCAAAAAAAAATTATCCAATATATGGTTGCCTTTCCTTCTTCCTTTTTTTCTTTTCACAACACCATATACCTTATTAGACTTTGTTCACAAAAACGCTATTCCAAAAGTTACATTACATAGAAAACAAATTTCATTAAGAGTGGGCTATTCCACGTGGTAAACAAATAAAAGAGCTTGGATAAATGCAGAATTATAGCACGACGTCTCTTAATTTACCTATAGATGCATGTGACAGCAACCGGGCAGGACCGAAAGCTCTGCAATACAAATTCTTTACAACAGTTTTCTCCTCGTTGATAGCGCTAATACACATAGGCACTTCTCCAATCATCTATTCAGGCTCCTTCGAATAGTGATAGTCCTCCAAATGCAGCAGGATCTATTTGTGGTTGTCGGTTCATGCCTCTCAGTGATGAACACAGTCTTCTCCACACATCAAAATGAACAACACACGCCAAACACAAGTCTCCTCTCATCTCTCCCTCAGTTTTAGCCGACTGCAGTTTCTCATGGAAACGTCATATGCACCTCTTGAATCACTTAATAAGAAGGGCTCTCCAATTAGTGCCAATAACAAGCAACACTATCTCATAACTCAAGGAAAAAAAGGGCCTATAATGCCAATAGCAGCCACAACTCAACATGCTTCAGGTTCACCACACTCCACAACTCGGAAATCAGTGACCACCGCTCATACAACCCTCACTACCAGCACGGCATTCTCCAAGCTCACTTTGATGTTTTCCCTCCAGCAACTCTCTTAATCGCACTCTACAGTCTCTCCAACAGTTCGGTTTCCTCCAATAGGCTAAAACAACTTAACACAAAACTTAGTCACCACGCTCATGGCTCAGTCGCCCACGCTCACAGCTCTTTATCAGCACACACTGAGCTGTCTCACATCTCTTCAGAACTCAACCTCAAACCTTGCTCTGATACCAAATCAAAGATCATGTATTGAAACACAAAACTCATAAACTTGCCTTCATTTGATGATTGAACAGGTATTTATACATGACAGAGAAATTTCTAGAGTTTGATGGGGTGGTGGCTTCTTTAGGAAGCTTGCCCATTTGTTAATGAATTCTAGAAACTGCACCTAAAAAATCCGTTGAATTCTAGATTAATCCAGCGGCTATAATAATGGTGGGTAGTTGGAATTAATTCCTTCCAACAAGCCATTTGTAGCCCTATTTGAAATATAGGTAAATCGCTTCTTGACAGACCCGTCAAATTTTACTCTGCACATGTGCTCGATAGATTACACTCCATGAATTTTGGGGCTATTACGAATTAAATACGGAAAACTATCATTCCACCAACTCTGGCACAGAGCTTATTATAGGACTGAGCCCGGTCGAGCATGACATTTTGGAGCGGCGAGTCATATATGTCCGGCAACCTTGTCCATCTCACATGCGGGCTTGGAGGAGCAAAGAATCAACTTTGCATCATAGTCACACGATACGACATATAAATGGATTTTGTTAAATTGTATACATACAACAATAGAACGCTATTGAGGCAGTTGTACAAGTAAGACTTGACGAGTAGTACTTTAAAAATATTTATAGTAATTTAGTTTTGGAAGAATTATTAATGGTGGCATATTTGTTAATGCAAGTGACATATCATTGTTATTTAAGGAAAATTATGACATTTAGAATTACCTTGTTAGTGGTTTATAACAATATGTTGTTTCTTAAAGTTCAAGAAAAACAAAATCTTAAGCCAGCAAAAACAATTTTAAAGCATACTAAGCTCAAAAATTCATAACCATTCAAAAGAAATATTTCTAGTATTTTTTCTACTATGAAATTCCACATTTTCTGCACATAATTGATATTTCCTTTCAATGTTTCTTAGACACATTTTGTAGTTCAATGTGAGGAAGACATGTAATTCTTTCCTTTCAATATAATATAGGCACATTTTATAGTTCAATGTGAGGAAGACATGTAATTCTTTCCATGCTCAATTTATAGATGATGCTTATTTTTTTTAGATAAAATTGTTCACTATAGTATAAAAAAAGAATATATGTATTTCAATACAATTAATTGAAAGCATTATAAAACATCAATAATTTGAGTCCCACTTTCATTGTATGCAAGACACATTATGAGAAGAGTGAGGTAAAGAGGGAAAATTTAGTGGGAAGACCCTCCAACTACCCCTAATCGCTACCCCTACCCCTAGTCATGAATCTATTCTCGCATCTGCATACTAAGTTAACTATGTATTTTTGATGAATAAGGATGATGTTGTTGATCAACCCATCATGAATCTTTTCTCAAATATGGATACTATGTTAACTATGTAGTTGTGAAGAAGGATGTTTTCATTGATCAATCCATCATGAATATGTTCTCGAATATGTCTAATACCAACATATGAGAATCATTTTGTTGTTGGTTGGGGTTTTACTTGCTAATAGTATCAATTGGAGCACGTGGAATACCAAAAAATCGAAAACTAATTTCCTATGACTTGGTATTTTTACCCACGAACTGACTAGTTGACTATAGTGTTATGATAACAAATCACCAAGATAAGTGATGGTGCCTAAATACACCGTTGTTTGTTCCCACTCACCAATAAGACAAGTAATCATTGATATTTTGGCCTATAAATAAATATAATGGGCAAAATCATAGATGCCCATATACATGGAGCTGGAAAACAACCATTAACTTGACCGAGTCGAGTTCACTCAAACAACACAAACAATCCCCCCCACCCCCCGAAACTTGACTTCGAGAGACTGACTTGGTCTCATTCATCAACCATCTCATCTGAGTTTTCACATTTCCCACCTCAAGCTAGAATACCAGTACACCTACCACCCTAGTACCTCTCTAAGTGGTCCATTCCACAACTTGACGACTCCATGTGCCACTCCATTGCATGTATGCTTGAACAAGATCTTGCATGCTTCCATGCAACATGCTTGGTTGAACATCAGGTTTTACAAATTCCTAGGAATATGTTTTGGACCAAAACCCTTAGGTTGTTCACTCATCGCACACTAGCTCCTTCATTAACCTTCAACACTATTGACTCCATCTCCATTCTTTTCATCCATATGACCACTCTCTTGGCTTCCATATCTAGCTCGATCCATACTGATCCATACATGCCTTTTCACTACTCTTGAAGTTGTTGCACATTTGCCTGCCTGCTCCATTTCGCTTGACAATGATTCATTATGTCTGTGTTTCTAGTTATACTACCCCAATTTTGTTTATTTATTTATTTTATCTACTTCTCTATATGCTCCACTTCTCTGCCACCACTTCATCCTCATGTTAAGTGACCTTCTGAAAACACATTGTCCATAGTTTATTTAGGTACGTTGTATCGTGTTGAGTCAGGATTATTCGCATTACTGACCTCTATGGTCATAATAAGTGTTTTTTTTCTTTCCACAAATCCCAAAATCTCCACATCTCGGGCCTCTAGTCCACTATTTTATTGAGATCTTGGCCTCTTATTCTTGCTTTTCCCCAACCCGATTTTCTTCTAGGATGGGATTTTCCTTAATATTAGGAAAATCTTGTTCTTCATCACTAGGCATATGGTCATCCGTTGGAGCATCAACCTTGAACTCATCCATGTCGATGTTTTCCTCTACAACTTGTGTCTTTGACATCACCTTAATTTTGCAATAGATTCTCATCGTACCATCACAACATTGTGCATTATGTCAAATCACCACTCCACCACATCAACTTCTTCCACATAGCATCACATTACTTATCTCACATATGCTCTCATTACCTTCAGGTCTACTACCATTTGTTACGATCATAAGTCACCGAGAGAAGTGATGGTGTCTAAAGACATCATTGTTTGTTCCCACTGGATAGCAAGAAAAATAATCATGGAGTCTTTTGGCCTAAACATAGCCTACATCAAAGATAAATACCTTGGGTAAAACCATGCGTTCTCGTATACATGGAGCTGGAAAACCACCACTAACTTGACTGAGTCAATTTTACTTGAACAACTCTAACATATAGAGTATGGTGTACCCTCCATAATTTGTGATTTGGATCTATAATAGGTTATTGATAGACTTGTATATCATATCCTTAAATATGACCATAAATCAGATCCAATGTGTATGCAAAGTCATCTTGAAAATCTCCTTCTAAGAGTAGTGTTAGAGATGTTGTAGTAAGACTAGCGCAAGGTATCAAGGAAGAATTATTTGATGAGGCTGTATGATTAAAGGATTCTTGATATAAAATCCATTTATTAGATGATGAAGTGATATACGGGCATCTATAAAATTCCATTGACCGAGAGGTCAAAAATCATTTACTAAAGGAGTTGGTTCCTTAATGAGTGGTTTGCTATGGTAGGAATTATTTGAAAATGCCATGTAATTCTTTAAATTGTGCAGATTGTTGAAAAATTGTTATAGTTTGTTTAATTTCCCTAAATTGGACCTTAGATCCTATATTCATGGATTTGGATCGAACTCCTCATGTAATCTTTATATTTCTTTTTTATTCAATAAGGAATCATGTGAGTGTGGTGCGTGAGAGTTTTTCCAAGAACCAGTCCTTCTGTAATATGTTCTTTATATTATATATGTATTATACTGTGCATGCAATCCTGTAATTATTTTTTCGTTTAATTGCCACACACACACACACACACACACACACACACATATACACACACACACACACACACACACACACACACACACACACATATAGATATATATATTTGCAACGAACTTTGGTACTTAACGAGACTGGAATCATCGTGTGACAGAACCCATAACAAAGCTTTCATGGAAGCCTAGAAACCGTGAAGCTCGGTAACTCATAAGTTAGGAATCTTGTAAGGTTTGTGAATTACCATTTCCAAAAATCATCGGGCACCAATTTTTGTTTGTTGACAAAGTTGCAAGAAATACTAATGTTTTCATTGCCTAGAACCATCAAGCCTATAAGTAATTTCATTTAGGAGCCAGGCATTAAACTGTAATCGACATGTGAATAGGTGCTTGGAGGATTTACCATTGGCTTGCCAGTATGGTTGTTTTCAACCTTCTTGGTTCAAAATGACGTGATTTCTCCCCAATCGAGTACACCTCCAACTAGACAATATCAACCTCCAGTTGACCCTTTTCCTTCTTCCTCGGTTGTTTCTTCCTCCTGTTCTTCTCCTTTGCCTAGTGAAAGTATTGGTACTAGTAACCAGGTGGCTAAGAAGAAGAAGAAAGGGAAGAAGGAGAAGAAGAAGAAAATTCAGCAGAGGGGAAACCAAGAAACCATTGCTTTGAATGAAACATCTTATAAGAAACCATCTGTAAAACCTCACAAAGTTCGATATCCATGCAAACTTTGTTGTGGAGACCATCTTCTTCGAAATTGTCCTGATATTCCTCAGATCTTAGAAGAATGATCTTCTTGTTCACATCATCCTGTGTCATCAACTTCTGGAGATCATGTCGGTGACACACCATCAACTAGTGATAGTAATGTTCATGGAAAGAAGGGAAAAGTCAAGTTTCCATGTAGGTTATGTGAAGGGAACCACCTCATTCACCTTTGTCCCTCTTTGGACAAAACCAAAAAAGTGTTGGATAATCATCATGCTTCACCGCAGTAACTTCCATCTGGTTACAGGAAACTATCCCTTAATTCTTCACTAATTGATGAATTGACTGACCAAATTCAACCATTGATCAAACCCACTCTCTCTGAAAGTGAATCCTCTAAGTCTATACCTGACCCAAATCAACAGGTCAAGGTAATAGTTGACTTGATTTTACCTTTGGAAAATCGTACCTTTTCCAAAGAGAGTGAACATGATACCAATCAGGTTCTTTTTGTTTCTTCATATCCAAATGAGCTTGGGAGCAATCCTCCTGTTCCATCAAGACAGGAGGAAGATCCTCCTGCTCTCGTAACTCAAGGGGTTAATTTTCCCGTTTCTATGGTATGCCCTTCAAGTAGTCTGGTCACTTCCTTTGATTGGAATTGACTGGAAGGATTCTGCCTTCCTTGTTATGCGCCGTTCCAGATCATAGTACATGTTTGTAATATGATTGTATCTGGCACTATTATAGATGAAGGTGCATCAATGAGCATCCTTTCCTCAACTACTTGGAAAGTGCTCGGTTCGTCGTTGCTTGTGCCTGTTACACAGAATCTGTTGGGTTTTAACACAGGAACCAGCTAGCCATTAGGGATCCTTGTCTAGTTACCTATTAATTTCAGAGGAAAACCATTTATTTGAGAGTGATGGTAGTCCCAAGCCCTTTAGATTAAAATTTACTTGTAGGGCACGACTATGTTTATGACATGGGAGATATTGTTTCAACACTCTTTTGAGTGATTTGTTTCCTGCATGAAGGCATGATTATCACCGTTGACCAACTTTCATTTCCCATCCAAATATGGCTTCTAGTCAACCATCTTCCTTAAGTGGTTCTTTTGTACCAATATTATCATCCCCGCCACAGGTTAATTATGTGGCAACCTATTCCATACCTACATCAATTGACGATCAATTCAGTGATGTTGTACATCATGTACTGGGGGCATTGGAACTAGATCTCTCCTTCATGACCTCTTAGGATTTGTGGTTGAATTCAAGGATAGTTAATTGTCTTATGTCAACCTCGTTAAAAAATGAAACAAGGAAGATGAGGATAGTTCTTTTACTGTGTCAACCTCGTTAAAAAATGAAACAGGCCCATGAGGATAGTTCCTTGTCTTGTGTCAACCTCGTTAAACAATGAAAAAAAGAATATGAGGATAGTTCTATTACTGTGTCAACCTTGTTAAAAAATGAAACAAGTTCATGAGCATAGTTCCTTGTCTTGTGTCAAGCTCGTTAAAAAATGAAACAAGGAATCTAAGTAGAGTTCCTTGTCTTGTGTCAAGCTCATTAAAAAATGAAACAAGGTCCCAAGTTCCAAGTCGAGTCTTTAAGTAGATCTCACAAAATCCCAGTCGAGTCTTTCACTTGATCTCATAAACGAACCTTCATTCCATCCACTTAATAGCCATGAGTAGTCTACTTAGATGAATATAATGAAGCTTAGGGGGGCATGCACATAGTGGTAAAGTTAGTTTTCCTTGTAGGTTATGTGAAGGGAATCACCCCATTCACCTTTGTCCCTATCTAGACGAAGCCAAAAAGCTGTTGGATAATCGTCCTGCTTCACCGTAGTGACTTCCATCTAGTTACCGAAGACTCTCCCTTTCATCATGTTGGGGGCATGTAAACCAAATCAAGCATATTTCTTTGTTTCAAGCTTGTATAAAAATGAAACTGAAATCCAAGCATAGTTTGTCGTTTCAAGCTTGTGTAAACATGAAACTGAATCCAAGCATAGTTCCCTATGGTTCAAGCTTGTGTAAAAATGAACCCATTTCCATTTTTAACCCTCGTGATTACCATTATATCATCCTTTTCAATCAGATGAGCCTTGGTTGTTTCATCCCATCGCCACCATCCCTTTGGCCGGTCATATGCTTTCACTTGGTTGTTTTACCCTTTTGAAGGGACAGTTGCAATGAGTGGTCTTATTAGCCAATCTCTTCACATAAATCATGTTTTGAGAAGTTCCAACATCACCGGAACTAGTTGCTACCCTAAACACCACTTGTTCCTAAAAATGGAGTCCTCTTTAAGCTCTTTTCAGACTCTCTAAACATGAAAAGATTGCCGAGCACTTGTCGCTTCTAGCTCATTAAATGGATTAGAACCGATATCTACTCAGTATAGTTTTACCCCTTCTTCGGGTTGAGATAGATTAACTACAGAAAGGTACTCGTTGATTGAACATGATCAATAGGTTCTCTCTTGTATTATTTTATGCTTTTTCGGACTTGAGAGACAAATTTATGAAAAAGAACTTGTGGAGTTTCCTTTTAGTCCCTTTTCAGACTCTCTAAATGTGAAAATGACCGAGTTATCTTTGTCATTAAACTCGTTAAAAAACATTAAATAGCAACAAACTTGTCCATCTAGACAAGACCGAGTTTCACCTTCGCTAGACTCGTTAAAACATCAAATAGCGATGGATTGACCTGAAGAATGGAATTATACAACAAGCATATGTTATCCCTCCTCAAGATTGATAAAAATAAAGAGGTACTAGTCAGAAATGATTGGGGAAAATGGGAAAAGGCCGAAAACACTTTATGGTAGCAGGTCGCTCTTGAACATGACACTTTCACCTCATCACCATGACTATGTGGGTTGGGTCATTCAGCTTGATGGTTATCACACCGTTGGTCTATCATACCATCCATCACTTTGTTTTGGATCAATGCTACCAAATCACTTCAATGTTGCCAATATGTTCAAGAAAATTCATTCAATTCAAAACTTCATCCTTTACAATACAATAAAACTTCATTTTCATGCCTTCCATTCCTAAACCTTGTGTCGCCAGTCAATATTAAATCTCCAAAATCATTTACCTCATTTCGTGTCATTGATGTGGGATACATCAAAGACCTCCTGCGACGAGTCGCTTCTTGTCAACATTAGCACAACATCCAAGAAGTTGAATTAGAAACACCCCTTCAGTACCTTGAGGCTTGCATACATCAATCACAGGTTTCTCACTTCTGGCAATAAGTTGACATCACTAGCCTTTGACTGAAAGACTTCATATGGTCTTTGACATCAAATTATTTATTCACACCTTGCGAAATGTACTGCAGTACCTTGAGGGTCATTATCATTATCAGTGATTCCTCTCGCATCTGTTAACAACCTACATCATTGGTTGGTAATCAAAAGATGTCTCTCCATGTTTGATTTTAGATCATCTATTCACATGGTTAGACTTGTACATTGACTGAATATTGAATGAGATTAAAGACCCAGAATCTAGTTTCATCCATTCGGGCTGTGATATATTTTCAAGAGTACTATATCAAATGTACAAATGGCCTTACATTCATGGTCATCCATTCATGGGTCTATATCTGTAGACGACTATATTTGTACATGTAATGAAAGTTTATAAGCTGAGCATGGGTATGCCTTCCCTCAGCTAGTTTGTGAGAAAAAATAAAATTATCATGATATTTGTATTGTAACTAATGCAGGTCACCTTCCACTTCAAAACCTTCTCTCCAAATGGTAAATCATCTCACTTTACATGTTTATTTTCGACTTCATGCTTTAGGGGGCAATTGTTACAGGTCAATTTGGGCACATCAACCCTGACTTCCAGATCTGTATTATTAGGGTCCATCAATCCCTAATTTATTTGTTTTCATTCCCTAATAAAGTCAACCTACATCATGCTTTCCTCCCAAGAGTTTCCATGACACCATTCATCCAAAAAATGCCCCTAAGGAGATCAGTGCAGGTAGCCTTGTATCAGGCTACATTGTAATGTTGAAACTGCACTGACTGGGTGCACTGCAGCACTGTTAGCCTTTGTTTCACCTGCGCTAAGCAAGATTCATCAAATTTTTTAAGTGAATCCATTGGATTCCTCATCCAATGGATACTTCTGGAAGTTTCCATATTGATTGAGCTGGCATTTGGATTAGGAAGAGGATGAATGAACCTCAATCTGTTATCCCTTCCTCCACAGAACCACTTCCCAATTTTGTCAAAGCATTCATGAGGGCCATTAATGGCTTAACCTCCTCCATTCAACTATAAATTGACCAAGCATTCAAAGGTTGATCTAGGTTGGAATTTCTTGAGCTAAGGAAATGTTGTTTGAATGAGATTAGTAAGAGTATTGTAATGATGTCGAATTGTTGGTTCATGAGGAGAGAAGGGATTGAAACTCGAAGGAAGACATTGTTTCAAGCATGAACATTCATGGGTTGTAATCTTTCTTTTTATCAATAAAGAATTCAAAGCTTTTTCCATTGATGTGTTTATATGATGTATATTGTATTCTGCATTCTATGATATGCTCAATTAGTAGATCTTTATTATATGCTTTGATGGGTTTCTGTCTCAGCTTGTGTACAGGTACTTTCCAAGCGAGTTAAGTACGGAAAGGAGCAGCGGAATTGGTCAAAGGAGAAAGGGAGCAAGCAAAAGTTATAGGCTAGTTTATTTTCCTCCTTCTCTTATCGGTTGACTTAGGAAAAGTGGCGCGTTACTTTGTCTGTTGTTTCTAGACTAGCTACTAGGTCTAGAGGGTTAGGTGTTTCTAGAAATAGTAAATTTACCCAAAACAGTCATGGTTATGGGTCATCCACAAACCCACACTTTATTGAAGTCCATTTTCTAGGCCGCACATTGTCAGTATCAAATTTGGTCACAAGCATTATAGGGTATCTCTATCCTCGGATCTTCGTTCATCACGGTTATGGGTTAACCACACAAAACCCTTCTCTTGAGTGGCTCTTCATATTCAACAAATTTTCTGAGGAAGAAACTTCACGCAATGGGAACCATTGCTTCATAAGGAGGGAGGAATGATCCGAATGGAAAATGACATCCACCCATGGTATTTTCCCATGGTATTGTAAGTGGTATCGACCCTTGATATTCATCCTCCCATGGTATTTATCCACTCATGGAATTGACCCATGGTATTGTAAGTGACATCCACCCATGGTATTCATTAACCCATGGTATTTACCAACCCATGGAATTTACTTGTGGTATTGTGACCAAAAAATCCTATAAGTAACAAGTCACATTTTGTAAAAGGACAGATGGTCCACCACAATGTAGCCTTTACAGTTATTATCTGTTTTAATAAAAAAAAAATATTTGAGGTTTTGTTATTGTGTGTTCTCCTCTTTTCTTTTGATATTTGAATTTTACAGATCTTGGGGGCCTCCCCTCTAGATCCGAATTAGTGGTATTAGATTCAGGTTACATTTCCATGAGAATGAGCATTTGATGCATATTTAAGTTTCAAATTTTTGCATCAATATTCAACAAACTTCAGACACATGCTACGTCCTCCACAAGGAACTTTCTTGAGCCATGCGGGAATAATTTTTTCTTTTCATTTTTTTGCAGGAATTTTTCTTTTTTCATTTTTTTCATTAAGAAACTCTCACATTGGACCTATTACAGGTAGGGTGTATTTTTCCAAGATACTAGAGAAATTGGTATGGAGTGGCATACTCTATGAGGGTTCTATCAAGATGTTCAAGGATTACAAGCATATAATTCAAGAGAAATCAACAAATACTCCATCTTTAGGGTGTTTGAATATCTGGAAATGACAACTTCCTCTAAGGATTATTCTATTTGGTTGGTTAGCAATCAAGAATAAAATTCTTTCATGGGAGAAACTTCTGAAGCTTTTTGGGACCCGGGATTTGTCTTTTGTGCCTCTCACAAGAAGATACCACTATTCACTTGTCCATTCTTGAAGAGGATTTGGGATGGTACTTTAAAAGGTCTAAAAAATAAATGTTGAAAAACTAGCTCAATTGAAGAATGCTTAACATATTAGTTGAAAATGGTTTTGAGTTCTTTCAATTACCCCGCTTCATTTTTTGAGGTATATTGTAGTGCAAAAATAATCTCACTTTTGAAGACATAATTCCAGATATTAGAAAAACTTGCTTGAAGATAATCAGATACTTTTTGGAATAGAAATTTCTCCTAACCCCTTGTAGAGATAGGAACATACAAGTATTGATCTATACCCTACACTTTCTTATGGCATATTTCCATGGAGCTAGCAAAAATGGCATTTGTGGATGCAGTGGGTTGTTATTCGTCAATAAGGATCACTTCTAAAAGCTTTACTGGAGCGAAGGTAATTGTACAATTATAAAGGTTGAATTGATGGTGTTGTGGGGTTTACTTTTATTTGTGAAACATCTAAAATTACCATCCTTGTCCATATTTGGTGATTCAAAGGTAACAATTAATTAGGTAAGATATGGAGCTATCGTTAAGACTTTTGCTTTAACACATTGGACGACAGGGATCATATACCTTCTAAAAGATTTACAAAACATTTCGGTGTTCCACATTTTAAGGGACTTAAATGATCTCATTGATTCCTTGTCCAAGAAGTGGCTTAATTCATAGTTATGGAGAGTACAAGGATGGAGCTTATAATCTTAGACATTTTCCTTTGATTTAGTATTTCGTGGTTTATCTTTTACAACACACCATTGGTGGACTATTCTTTTGCGATTTTTTATATTATGGGGTGTTACGAAGTAGTTAATTACCTTCATGTTTTTAGTTGACTTACCTTATATGGGATATGCTCGTAGGAATTTTGTTAGATTTTTTTTTGGCTACTATGTAGGTAGATTGACTCTTCTTGGGTGGGAAAATGGTTAGTAAATGCATATACTTGGTTTATTTATTTGGGGAATACATAAAGATGTAACTACTTTTCTAATAATAATAAAAATAGTGTTTTTTTCTTTGTTGAAAAAAAAAACACATCTTATATGAGAGGACATGTACTTCTTTCCATGTTCAATTTCTAGTTATGGCACATATCTCTTTTAAAATAGAAATAATTTTTTTAATAAAAGAAAAAAAAATTAATATATGTTTGATTAGTTTTAATTAAAAGTATTATAAAGCATCAATGATGTCACTCTCACTCTTATTGTATACCATATACATTATGAGAAGAGTCAGGAAAAGAGGGAAGATCTACTGGGAAGACGCCAACCCCCAATCATGAATTGTTATCAAATCTGAATACTATGTTACATGTGTAATTGCTATGAAGATGGATGGTGTTGTTGATCAACCCATCATGAATATTTTCTCAAATTTGCATATTATGTTAACTGTGCAATTGCTATAAAGAAGGATGGAGTTGTTGATTAATCCATCATGAATTTTTTCTTTCATATTTCTTATACCACCATATGAGAATTATTTTTTTGTTGGTTTAGATTTATACTTGTTAATAGTAGAAGTGAGAGCTTGTGGAGTACCAAAAATTTGAAGACCAGTTTTCTTCGACTTACCCACTAACTGACTAGCTAAATATAGAGTATGGTGTGCCCTACATAGTATGTGATCTAGGTCTATAATGGGCTATTAATGGACTTATAAATTAGATCATAAAATATGATCATAAATTTGATTCAAAGTGTATGCAAAATCATTTTGAATATCTCCCTCAAAGAGAGGTATTAGAGATGTTGTAGTAAGATTAGCACAAGGTATCAAAGAAGAAGTCTTTGGCATTGCCATATTATTAGAGGATCCTCAATATAAAATCCATTTGTTAGATGATGAAACAATAACAATAAAAACATAATCCATGCATTGATCCTCTAATGGCTTTTCTTCAGTCTTCTTCTTGACGTTGCCTGGAATACAATTTTCTAGATTTTGTTGCTTATGTACTTTGGCCATTAGATCAATTTTCTTCACCACCATACAAGAACTTTCTAGTTGTAACATCATGTTGCAGTAGCTACACTTTTTCTCTCCTCCTTAGAATTTTCTCCCTTGGAAATCTTAGCATTCTTACTAAATTGAGAGATTTCTTCATTTATATGATCAAGATCTCTTGTTTTATGCATGTCTTTCTTGTTATGGTTTTTTTCTCTAAGAACATAAAGTGTGGAAGGCTTAAAAGACTCAATGTCCATGACATTATTTTTCTCATGTATCAAGAACTCAATGAAATTATCGAAAGATGGCATGTTCCAATTCATACCCATGGAGAGTTTAGTAATCTGGAGAAAAAAAGATAAAGACATCATATTGAGAACCTAGTTTAGAAACTACAAAAAAGGGTAAGTTGTTCCTCCTTCCTATCTAATCAGGTGCTCAAAATTAGTCTCAAAACTCAAAGTGGTAGAATCTTGATAAACTTAGCTTCAGATCAAATTCTCACTCATCCTAATTCCAACAGTGTTAACGACACTTGAATCCAAGCTCATATGAAGAAGTTAGAGCAAGTCAAAGTTCAGGCTTGACTTGGACAGATGGTAAGAGAAGATGATGTGGCAGGACTCTTTAGTGAACGAGGAAGTGCCAAGTGTTAGGCAGCCATTAGCCCCTCATTTCACAAATCACATATCATAGGTAGGTTGGCGTTCAAGAATCAGCCACAGAACAAGCTAGGGTACAATGCAATAATCATAATCACACATCGCATAAGGGAAGTACTACAAAAATCATCCCCCAGCATACCGGGTTGCAATGTGATAATCGCAATCGTAGATCACATAGTGCAGAGTCTCATATATATGTTACCCCCTGACTCCATCGATTGTGATTTGTGATGGATCCTGGATGCGATAAGATTATGGGTTTCGGTTGATAGTTTTGTCGAGTCCACCATTTATCGCAATCACATATTGTCCACACTGTGTTCACAAATCATAAAACCCACCGATTCCCACCGATTGCAATTTGTGATGGAGATATCGGTGTTGATAGTTTATGGTCACCACACAATGAAATTTTCGCCCAAATAACAGTTTTTGGAGTGAAATTTTAGGATCATGCTGGAAATGGTGCAATTTGTGGAGCGAATGTTGGGAAAACTAGGAGAGATCATTACTTCTTCAATTTTCCACTAGATTGGATGAAAAAGGAGGCTATATAGACATTTTTGGATATTGGACTGAATCGGGCAAGTTCTAGAAGCATTTCAGCATTGTAAACACATCCTTTTATACTTTTGAGCATAATAGAGAGGCCCAAGCCATTGGAAGCTAGACCAAGGAGACGTAGCCCAAGAGGGGTGAACTCCTTTATCTTGTTCCTATTGTAATTTTTCTTGATGATGTTTTGTACATGTTTATGTTGTTGTTTAGTCTCTTATTTATGTTAAATTTCTCATAAAATTAACATAAAAACTCATCATTTCACTTGCAAAAATTCATGAACCCTTCAGCACAATGAAAGAATTTGTTTCTAATATGGGGAGGATCTTAGCAAAACAATCTAATATTATAAATTAGATCATTTCGATCCCACAAGATTTTTATTTGTCACTATAGTCTTAAATCTTGAAAAAAAGTCTTATAGGGTCTCAAAATGATTGGGATCTAGAGAAATGGGTTCATTCTTGCAACACCCTCCTCCCACATTTACCCAAGTTAATCGGCCCATTGGGTAAGAATGTGAAGAATAATTACTATGATATGATTCAACTTCCTAAATGAAGTTAAGGAAGTGGAATAAGTGAACCAACACTTTGCAAACCTCCCCTAGGTGCTACAAGACCCCCATGAGCTAATCCACCACTCCAGATTCCCACCCTTGAGTTAACCTAGACTTTCAATGAATTAAACCCCAGTCACTTCCATGACATGGGAATGCATGTGACTGGGACCCTACAGTCGCTCCAACAATTCCTACAAGGGAGATACTGCAGCCCTTTTCAGCCAGTTCTATGTGAAATACTGCGATATTTAAGCCACTTTTTCAAGGCTAGTCTCCAAATCACTACGCGGAACTTGATGAGACTTTCCAAGACATAAATGAAACCAAGACAAAGACTCTAACACAAAACTTGATCAAGGAATTGACATAACCAAGCCTAACCATGACAGTCATTTCGTCAAACATATCACAACTATGAAATCTATAAGTGTCAACAATATATCTAAGCATAGGGGTCTCATAGTGAGAATCACTATGAAGCATTGATGCCTTATCACAATAGCTGCATTATCATCTATTAGTTCATAGATTCATTGCTCAATCATTTACAAATAAAACATGATGAGAACCATACATTTTCACTGTCATAAAACATATTCATAACTAGCATATAAATAATAGAAATAATGACGATACAACAACCATAAATGCCACATATAATTTAATACTTTTACACAGAAAATAACAAGGAAAGGAACTCTTATTAATGATTGAAAAAGCTAACCTGGTATGGGACTACCACGTTCCACCCGACCATAGATTGGTTGAACCAAGTCTCTCTTTATCCAATCACGCATGTGCCATAGTCCAAGCATGAATGTTGAACTCAAACCAAAAGAACCAACCAAGGATTCCCAAGGCTAAACCACCTCACCCTCATCAATAGAATCAGGCTTTACCGCAACCCTCACCGGACCACTAGGCCATAAAAAATAATGGATGCCACCATATTTCTCCACCTACACCATGAGGAATTTTCCCATCTCCTAGTCTCTAGGATTTACCATATATCTCTCCATTCACCAATCGAGGATTCCTAGGCCTAATCGAGACACGAGTATCTGAGCTTTACCACAATCGACACTGGATCACTAGGCCCTAACCAAGAATCCACCCTCCAAGCTTTACCGTATATTCCATCCTGGTATTCCTAGGCCTTACAGAGAGCACCCACCTCTAGGCTTTACCGTATATCCTTCCATTCACTGGTTGAGGATTCTTAGGCCCATTAAGACACACAATACCTAGCTTTATCACAAACCACGATCTAGTTCAAGGGTTACTATGCCAGTGGCTTTATTGCAATCCACATTCTGGTTCAGGGATCACTATGCCATGTGTCGTTTTCCTTTATAGATCCGCCTCACTTAGTTTCAATGCATCTAGCAATCCACCTCAATCAAAACATGAGAACTCCATCACACCATGGCTATCTAGAAATAGAAAGGCAAGGCTGAAGAACACTGTCACACCTAGAAAAATCCATGCCAATGAAAACAAGAGACCAAGAACACACATGCATAACCATGCATGCCAAATCTAGCAAGGAAATCACACATGAAAATTGATGCCTACAACTAAACCTGTTGCAGCTACTTGATCCTACTCTTCCTTGTTTGATCTTTGCTTCCTTTCTACCTTCTTTGCCTTTCTTGATCCAATGATGAAGAGCACCAAGACAACTCTAAGTGGAGTGTGTGAGAGAGAGAATAGAGAGAGAGAGCTCCAGAACTGAAATAACAAAAGGTTTCACTAACAAAAGCCATGAACTAATCCTCAGAAGCACTTTTATAATTGAGGCCTATAATTTCTTCAATTTTCCATTATTTTCCTTCAATTTCCTCCTCACATGCAACCTGTGACCTTTCATCCTCCTTTTCTCCTATTTTCCAATATTTTTATAAATAAAATGTCAAGTAATGCATCATGGCTTTCCAAAGCCTTTACCATTTCCTTTTCCATTTTCCTTTAGTTATAACAAACCAAATGAACACCCACAAGGATGTTTTTCCCACCATTCAGCTTGGAATACGTGTCCCATGACCACGGTCTTATATACTTTTACATGGATTTTTACCAGGTTTGTTACAATTCTCTGGCTAATATCCTTCGAACTCATCTTGTTTTCCAAACAATCCATCCATTTTTGTCCAAACTTCAATACGCATTGAGGATGACTCAACACGAAGGAGGAGATCAAGAAAGATAGATAAGAAAAGTATCTCACCCCATAGGCTAAATATATCCTATTTAAGTATTTTGATTTCGTAATTGTTAATGTAGGCATAGATTGATTACCCATTGTAATCGTATAGAGTCCCTTACTATGCAACGATAGAAGAATCTTTGGCTTCCAATCAAAGTAATTGAAGGGAGTGAGGATCACTGTGAGCAAAACCATTATTTATGTGTTATTTTTATCCTGTTAAATATGCAATAAACTATCAATATTTTTCAAAAGCTCGGTTATGTTTTGGCACCATGCTGGATTTTGAGCACAATCACAAGATCTAAGTCTCCAAAATACTTGACTAGCTACTTGCAAAACAAGAAAGAAGAGAGAATAAAGCTACTAAAAAATGACTATTAAACGAAGGAGACAATTCAAATTAATCATAAAATTTGATGATATATTATTACTGAACATTAATATAATATATAGATTCTCTACAAGGAAGAATCAATTCAAATTAGATTGGAGTTCCATGTGTGTTCACTTAGTGTAATTCAAAAGTACTTACCCTAGTTAGCAAGCCAAAATTAGACAAAGAGACCCAAAATTAGAAAAAATACTCTAAACTGGAATGAGTTATAAGCAGGTGGAGTAAGAAATCAATGAGAACTAAATAATAACTCTCACTTGCATAAAACTCTCAGTTAAACTTAATTAAACTTGATAATATGACTAAAATTCAACTAACAAGGGGAGGAGAGAGAAAAACGATGGCTAACTACTACAAACTCGGGAGTGTAACATACCCATCCTCTTAATGCACAATTAAGAATGCAAGGTATCTAAACCCAACATCCTAGGTCACCTTAAGGAAGTGGGGTTGTCAAATTTGTGCTTCCTTCAACCACCTTGAGGCACATTTCTAAAACCACAATCGTCTTTTTCTCATTAAGATATTTTTAATGATATAAATTTCATCCAAATTTGAGCTCTTGATCCATAGTTATGTAGTTATGGCCACTAGAATATTGTCCCTTTGTGCCACATCCACATCTGTATTTTCCATGTGGTATACACATGGTAGTCCTTTTACCTCCTTGTCCCCACTATATGATACCATACCATGTTGACTCACCACGTTAGCATGCTATGTTGACCTACCATATGAACATGCCACATCAACCTACCACACTAGAATGTCATTTTGAATTGTATCAACTTCCATCAGTATCAAGAGGGAAACTCGAATTTGGTGTCCTAACCTCCTAATACCTTATAGTTGATATCTCGAAGGCTGATGGTAGATGTTCTGATAACTACTTAATTATTTTTTAACCGAAAGAGAATAATATCCATCTTTTAATGTTGCAACCCACCAAGTCACCTAGCCACTGGACAAAGAAAAAACCTTACTCGTGACCACCCACCTGACCCCATAGATGGGTGTTAATCAATGGAAAAATTCTTTTTTAATTGACAAACGTATCAGGATCTATCGATATCAAGAGTTTGTGATGGGGGGTGCTCAAGGTACTATCCAACACTTGACACTTGATACTCAACACCCCAACAACTATCACACTAATAAGCGGATACACTAATACTTTTTAGGTCGATACTAAGGGGTTCTGATACTCCGAAAATCAATAAGATGAGACCTAATAGTTGATATGCGATAATGAACCATCAACTGATGGATTGAAGTTTGTTAATTGGAAAATATATCAGGATATGTTAGTATAGGGGGTTTACGTTAGAGGTAGGGAAACTTTTAGGAGTTAATATTCGCAAGTGGGCTAATTTTCCACCTTTTTTCCAAAAAAATGATTCGTCAATTTACATTTTTTTCTAAAATGATTCACCCAAATTTTATAGTACATGATTATTTTACTTAAAAGTCATTAAAATATTATATCAGCTAATATAAAATCATTGGAAATCACAATATTTTTTACAAAAATATCACCAATTTTTTTACAATTTGCATATTAAGATCTAATAGAATTTGCCAAGGTTTCTAAAGTTTAAGATAATATTTCATCCTTAAAATTTCCCCTGGTTAGAGGATTATTTGATGTATCCCTCACACCTAGCTCTCGATATCTCAATAGCTCGATACTCTTACCCTTCAATAATGGACCATCAACTGTTGTGCAAAATCCCTATTAACAATTAGAATTGTTAGGATTTGTTATTATCAAAGGTTTGCAACTAGGGGATTATTTGTTGTATTTGTAACACTAACCTCCCAATATCCCAATGACACGACGCTTTTTCCTAATCTGATAATGGGCAACAACTGTCAAGAATAATTTCCATTAAATGATATATGTTCAAAATCTATCATATTCATGAGTTCATAATAGAAATTGCTCAGAGCATTTCTAAATCTTGACACCCCAAACATTGATGGCTTAATATCTTGTCCTCCAAACCTAATCTCCTTCCTAGCTAAGCTCTCAGCCACAAAACCCTATTGGAAAATATGACTAAGTGTTGGGGCTAAAATATACTATCCTCAAATTTACAAAAATTCCACTAAGCAATCCCCAAAACTCTAAGGATCATCCTTGAATTTCTAAAACTCTTACTAGGATCATATGCCAATTTTAGAGGATTAAAACTAACTCTAACATGGAAAAAAATTTCCCAAAAACTTCTAAAGGCTCAGAATTGTTCTCTAACCTACAAAGGCATTTTAGTGAATGTCTTAAATAAGACTTCTTCAAAAATAAATACATAAAATGGCTAATGGCAAAATGTTCTTAATTTCACGCAACTCGGAGGAGATTACTCTTACTCCTTTGGGCTATAACCACCAATATCACACTGACAACTCCAACTCTTAAAAATAGAATGGCTAACATTCTAGATTATCTCTATAGGAATCCAAGTTTCTCCTCATTAATGATTTGACAAATCTTCTGAGTCAAGCAAAGATGCATCACAATTATTCTAGTCCACAGTTGGCCTAATAAGGCTAGTCACACTAATAGAAAACAACTTGAATAAACACATTGATTCTTCTCCACAACACAATATATGTAACATGCCCATCACAAGAAAACATATTTTAAAGAAATACTTCCACATGCAACAGGCATTCATAAAAAAAAATAAAAAATAATAACCAAGCACAATTGTACATTGATTAAACTCATCATCACATAATATTTAACATAATATTTAGTGATCGAGTATAACCACCCTCACTGAGAAATTGAAAAAAATCATTAGAAACAAAATAGTACACTTACCTTATTTACAATAATTTGGTGAAAACTGAAAAAAAGAGAGCCCGAGAGCCCTACTCCACCGAACCATAGACACAACTACCTTAAAGTTTTTCTATTGCATTAAGCGAAATATTCACCAAGGGTTCAACTAAATTCAAAATAGGATAGAGTACACGACGATCACTCTCAGGAAATCAATATTCAACATTTCAACTATTTAGTTTGAGCCTATGAGCCTACATAAAATAGAGGAAGACCTTCATTTATCTCATAGCCACTTGGTCCTTCCTTTTCCTAATGCTTTACGTGCTAATTTAAGACCAAATATCTAGAAAATCTTCTTGCCCTTAGCTTAGTTACCATCGTTGCATGAAATTTTCACGCCAAGCTATGAAAGGGGAGAGACGGAATCTTTGCATATACGTAATGAATCTTTGCACCCGGAAATGAAACGAATAATGAACAAACATGGGTGACTTTGTTCGGTTGGCGTATGCATAGATCATAGGGTATTATGATGTCACTGATCACATGGTGGCCGTTGTTTTGGTTTCTTTGTTTGAACTTCTATTGTACTTCATATGGCTCTTAACCAGTTGGCCTGCAGCCAAAGCAGACATGAGAGACAGCTCTCCAGCCAAAACTGCTCCTCCCACAATTCTCGCCAACCTCTGAGCATTCGCCCCAGGAGATTCCACGTTAGCTCCTTTCACTCCAAGGATATTCAGGCAAGCAGCTTGTGAAGCCAACTGTGTTCCACCTCCTACTGTTCCCACCTGCAACAAAACCAAGCAAAGCAATTGCCAATTCACCTCACATTCTGCTTTATAACTACTCAAATCAAAACCTGAATGGAAATAGACCTCCGTTGATGCTTTTCTTCACTTACATTACCTGACCCAAAGAATGTATTAAAAACAGATTAATGACTGTAACTTTACATACCTCAATACAAGGCATTGTGACCGAAACATGCAGATCCTTCCCACCGTTAGATGCCTCCATCATTGTAATGCAATGAGAGCTCTCAATGTTCTGGGCCGGATCTTGGCCTGTTGCAATAAACACAGCAGAGACGATATTGGATGCATGGGCATTGAAGCCGCCCATGGCACCAGCCAGTGCAGATCCAGTTAAATTCTTGAGCATGTTCAATTCTAACAAAGCTGGAACGGTGGTTTTCAAGACCTTGCTAACAACTGCCTCAGTGATGACAGCTTCACACACCACTGATTTTCCACGCCCTTCAATCCAGTTTACAGCTGTGGGCTTTTTGTCCGCACAGAAATTACCTGATGACGGGCCAAAAACATTATATTAAACAAAACTTTCAACAACACAATGAAAAAAAAGACGACCAAAGAATGCACAGTGATTCAAGAGTCCACAGAACTAGTCCAATCAGAATTTTTACGATTTGCATGGCCTAGAGAGGCTCACCAGAAACACTGATAACATCCATATCAGGAAACTCTTTCTGAAGGAAATCTAAAACATTCTGCACGCCCTTGGACACCATATTCATCCCCATGGCATCTCCAGTGGAACAACAAAACCTCAAGTACAGATTCCTTCCTGCAATTGCGCACTTGATTCCTTGCAGCCTGGCAAATCTGCTGGTGCTGTTATTACATACACAAGAACATCAGATCACTACTCACAAAATGGTTACTCGCTCGTATACAACAATCTGATTCTCTTAAATGATTGATAGATTGATAATAGCATATCACAACATAGCATTAAGGGATTTTGGAGCGATAAAACTATTAGTGTGTGTACGCATGAGATCGAAAAGAACAAAAAATAATTTGTATCACCATACCTGTTGAAGATGAGAGACAAGCTTTTGTAGTTATTGGGATGTTCCAAGTAAAACTTGAGTTGTGCAGCTCTCCTAGCAGTGGGGAATCGAACAACAGGAGCCCTGGTCATGCCATCTCTAAGAAGAACGCTTGTAGCACCCCCAGACATATGAATGGCCTTACAACCTCTGTTGGTGCTGGCCACCAGGCAGCCCTCGGTGGTGGCCATGGGAACCATGATTTCAAAGCCATCGAGCAGAAGAGGCCCTGCAACACCCACAGGAATCTGCACATATCCAACAGGCAATTCACAGCATTGCCCGAGGATGGATCCATAATCAAATCCATCCAAGGGCAACCCATCCAGACATCTGCCAGTTGTCATCTCCAATGCCCTTCTTCTCACCGAAGCAGCTCTCCTGCAGTCTCCCCCAAGAGCCGATTCCAGGGAATAAGAAGCCACTTTGCCACAGCTCACAGCAGCTGCAATATCTTCATCCTCATTATCTCCCAGCAATGATGTTAATATCACTGCATCCCCTTTTGGCTGTTGCGGCACTTGAGGACGAGAGGGCTGATCGGGCTTAATAACAGCAACTCCCGGTTCTTCACTAGGAGGAGCGCTCATGAGCTCCTCCTCCTTCCCATTCCTTACCTGATCAAAGTCATGATCCCAGGAATTTGTCCCCTCACCGCCATTGGTCTTGGAGGTGGTGATAAAATTCTGGACATAATCAATGCCAAAGAATCCGATCAAGTATATGAAGGAGGCAAGCTGAGCGACAATGGCCACCATCTCCCCAAAGCTTATCACATGAAGAAGAGCCCTCGATGTTGTCGTTTTCTCCCTCCATCTCTTCATGAGAAAATAAGAGGCAGTGAAAAACAAGACAAAGAACACCTTGTTCATAATTCCCACAGGCAGTGGCAAAGCATCAGATGGCTTTGGGTTTGAATTGCTATAATTTTTACGATTCATGGACTTGTTTGCAGGCCTAACTCCAAGAAATTTACCAGTAGCAGCATCAATGCAACAATCCTTTTCACCTTCATTTTCATTTCTCTTTTCTCCACCCATCTTTGCTTTCGTCAAAACCATAGCATCCATTGGATGGAGCGAGAATTAGGGAGGAAACTGCAAGAGATTCTTCTGGGTGGAACAAAGTAACCTGAGCAATATATGGGCTCTTCTCCGATTCTCCTCTGCAAATGATACACTTTAGTGTATGGAGATGAATAGAACTAGGGAGCGAGGTGTATAATATTTATGGGCCCATAATATCCGATTTCTTGTATTTCCCGTTCCAACTTCCAACTCCAAGTCCGCGGCCAGTTGAAATTTCAAATCGTGAGAGCCGTCAAATTTGACTGTTTTTGCACATTCATCCCCCGTTTTCACAAATATAAAGAAGAATACTAACGGTTTGCGAGCCATTTGTAGCCCTATTTGAAATATAGGTAAATCGCTTCTTGACGGACCCGTCAAATTTTACTCCGCACATGCGCTCGACAGATTTGACGCCATGAATTTGCGGGCCATTACGAATTAAATACGGAAAACTGTCACTCCACAAACTACGGCACGGAGTTTATTATAGGACCGAGCCGGTCAAGCATGACATTCTGGAGCAGCGAGTCATATATGTCCGGCGGCCTTGTCCATCTCGCATGCGGGCTTGGAGGAGCAAAGAATCAACTCTGCATCATAGTCACACGATACGACATATAAATGGATTTTGTTTAGTCACACGATACGACATATAAATGGATTTTGTTAAATTGTATACATACCACAACGGAACGCTATCGAGGCTGTTGTACAAGACTTTGACGAGTATTACTCTCAAAATATTTATAATACTTTAGTTGTGGCTGTTATTTTTTATGAGTGATATATCATTGTTATTTAAGGAAAATTATGACATTTAGAATTATTTTGTTAGTGGTTTATAACGATATGTTGTTTTCTAAAGTTCAAGAAAAACAAACTCTTAATCCAGCAGAAACAATTTTAAGGCATACTAAGCTCAAAAATTCATAACCATTCAAAAGAAATATTTCTAGTATGTTTTCTACTATGAAGTTCTACATTTTCTGCACATAATTGATATTTCCTTTCAATGTTTCTTAGACACATTTTATAGTTCAATGTGAGGAAGACATGTAATTCTTTCCATGCTCAATTTATAGATGATGCTTATTTTTTTAGACAAAAATATATATTTTTTCTAAATAACGAAAAAATTGTTCACTATAGTATAAAAAAAGAATATATGTATTTCAATACAATTAATTGAAATCATTATAAAACATCAATAATCTAAGTCTCACTTTCATTGTATGCAAGACACATTATGAGAAGAGTGAGGTAAAGAGGGAAAATATAGTGGGAAGATCCTCCAACTACCCCTAATCGCCCCCCCTACCCCAGTCATGAATCTATTGTCGCATTTGCATACTAAGTTAACAGTATGTATTTGCGATGAATAAGGATGATGTTGTTGATCAACACATCATGAATCTGTTCTCAAATATGCATACTGTGTTAACTATGTAGTTGTGAAGAAGGATGTTGTCATTGATTAACCCATCATGAATATGTTCTTGAATATGTCTAATACCAACATATGAGAATCCTTTTGTTGTGGTTGGGCTTTTACTTGCTAATAGTAGCATTGAGAGCTCATGGAATACCAAAAAATCGAAAACTAATTTCCTATGACTTTGTATTTTTACCCACCAACTAACTAGTCGACTATAGTGTTAGGATCATAGAGCACCGAGATAAGTGGTGGTGCCGAAAGGCACCATTGTTTTTTCCCACTGGCCAGTAAAACAAATAATCATGGACTTTTTGGCCTATAAATGGGTTACATCAAAGATAAATATAATGGGAAAAACCATGGATGCCCATATACCTGGAGCTAGAAAACAACCATTGACTTGGTCGAGTCAAGTTCACACAAGCAACCCAAACAACCCCCCCCTTAAACTTGACTTCGAGAGATTATCTTGGTCTCATTCATCAACCATCTCATCTGAGTTTTCACATTCCCCACCTCAAGCTAGAATACTAGGACACCTACGACATTGGTACCTCTCTAGGTGGTCCATTCCACAACTTGATGAATCCATGTGCCATTGCATTACATGTATGCTTGAACAAGCTCTTGCATGCTCCCATGCAACATGCTTAGTTGAAAATCAGGGTTTACAACTTCCTAGGAATATCTTTTGGACCAAAACCCTTAGGTTGTTCACTCATCGCACACTGGCTCCTACATTAACCTTCAACACTATTGACTCCATCTCCATTCTTTTTCATCCAACTGACCACTCTCTTGGCTTCCATATCTAACTCGATCCATACCAATCCATACCTACCTTTTCACTAATCTTGAAGTTGTTGCACATTTGCCTCCCTACTCCATTTTGCTTGACAATGATTCATTGTGCCCATGTTTCTAGCTATACAGCCCCAATTTTATTTATTTATTTATTTTATCTACTTCTCTATATGCTCCACTCCTCTGCCACCACCTCATCCTCATGTTAAGTGAGCTTTTGAAAACACATTGTCCATAGTTGCTTTAGGTACTTTGTATCATGTTGAGTCAGAATTGTTTGCAGTCTCGACCTCCATGGTCGCAACAAGAGTTTTTTTCTTGCCACAAATCCTAGAGTCTCCACATCTCGGCCTTCTAGTTCACTATTTTATCGAGATCTCGGCCTCTTCTTCTTGCTCTTCCCCAACCCCATTTTCTTTTAGGCTGGTATTTTCCTTAATATTAGGAAAAACTTGTTCTTTGTCACTAGTCATATGGTCATCCATTGGAGCATCAACCTTGAACTCATTGATGTTGATGTTTTCCTTTGCAACTTATGTCTTTGCCATCACCTTCATTTTGCAACAAATTCTCATCATACCATCACAACACTGCGCCTTATGTCAAATCACCACTGCACCACATCAACTTCTTCCACATACCATCGCATTACTTATCTCACATATGCTCTCATTACCTTCGTCTCTAATACCATTTGTTACGATCATAGGTCACCGAGAGAAGTGGTGGTGTCTAAAGACATCATTGTTTGTTCCCTGGCTAGCAAGACAAATAATCATGGAGTCTTTTGGCCTAAACATAGGCTAAATCAAAAATAAATACCTTGGGTAAAACCATGGGTTCCCATATACCTGGAGCTGGAAAACCACCACTAACTTGACCGAGTCAAGTTTACTTGAACAACCCTAACATATAGAGTATGGTTTACCCTCCATAATCTGTGATTTGGATCTATAATGGGTTATTGATAGACTTCTAAATCATATCCTTAAATATGATCATAAATCTGATCCAATGTGTATGCAAAATCACCTTGAAAATCTCCCTCTAAGAGTAGTGTTAGAGATGTTGTAGTAAGACTAGCACAAGGTACCAAGGAAGAATTCTTTGATGTGGCCATATGATTAAATGATTCTTGATATAAAATCCATTTATTAGATGATGAAGTGATATAGGGGCATCTATAAAATTCCATTGACCTAGAGGTCAAAAATCATTTACTAAAGGAGTTGGTTCCTTAATGAGTGGTTTGTTATGATAGGACTTATTTCAAAATGCCAAGTAATTCTTTAAATCATGCAGATTGTTGAAAAGTTGTTATAGTTTATTTAATTTTCCCTAAATTTGCCCTCAAATCCTATATTCATGGATTTGGATCGAACTCCTCATGTAATCTTTATATTTCTTTTTTATTCAATAAAGGAATCATGTGAGTGTGGTGTGAGAGAGTTTTTCCAAGAACCAATCCTTCTGTAATATGTTCTTTATATTATATATGTATTATAACTTGCACGCAATCCTGTAATTATTTTTTAGTTTAATTGTCATAGGTGAGGGAGATTATATAAATATATTATCAATTCAGTTGACATATGCATACGTATGATGGTCAGCGTATACCAATACATTACAATCTAATATACATATATATATACATATATATACAATATACATAATACATATACATACATTACTATACATACATATCATATATCATATACATTACATATACATATACATATAATAATACATATACAATATACTAATTATAATATCATATACATATATATATATACATATTATATATATAATATTTGCAGCGAACTTTGATACTTAACGAGACCGGAATCATCGTGTGACATAAACCATAACAAAGCTTTCCTAGAAGCCTGGAAACCATGAAGCTTGGAAACTCATAAGGCGGGAATCTTGTAAGATTTGTGAATTACCATTTCTAAAAATCATCGGGCACCAATGTTTGTTTGTTGACAGAGCTGCAAGAAATAAGAACGTTTCCATTGCCTAGAACCATCAAGCCCATAAGTAATTTCAATTGGGCGACGAGCATTATAGTGTGGCTGACAAGTGAATAGGTGGTTGGCAGAGGTTTTCATTACAAGTGGTCAACAAGAGGAAGTTGCCCTATCTAGAACTAATCAGAAGGTTCTATACCCGAAAGTTTGGAAGCCCCCAACACTTCCAAATTTCTATTTTAAAAAAAATGTCGAGCTCTACGGTCGCAGGCATATGAGTGTAGAGTATGTGATTTTTAACAAGATTTTTATCCCAAAAGGTTTGAAGGGAATGCTCATTTTGGGAAATTTTTTTGTGTTAAAACCAATTCCAAAAAAATCTAAGTTAGATTTGCATCAAGTGGTATCAGAGCAGACCCTATGTCTACTTCAGGAATAGGAGGAGTCATGCACCTAGAGTTAATCGAGGCATTGGACAAGGCGTAAGAGGAGAAAAACAAAGGCTAGTTGCTAATAGAGAATTATTGTAGGTGATGCAGTAATTAGAGGTAAGAATGGCTTCCATGGAGACTAGTTTGCAAAGAGAAATAGAAGCGAGAGATGCAAGTTTAGAAGAGGAAGAATCTTCAAAAGATGAAGTAGAAAAAGAATCAGTCGAAGCTAAGGTATTGAAAGCAATTTTGGGATTTTCTATGAAACCAAACCAGATTTATCTTCTTATACAAGAAGCATGAATCCAAAGGAGCTTATTGATTCAATTGTTAAAATGGATAAACTCTTTGAATACAAATAAATATATGAGGAGAAGAAGTTAATTTTGTTGTATCTAAGTTAAAGGGTCATGCAACTCTCTGGTAGGATGGTGTACAAGTAGAAATAAGGCGCAAGAATAAGAATTTCATATAAAAGCTAGGACAAGATGGTGCCAAAACTAAGAGGTAATTTTTGCCAAAGGATTATCAACTTAACTTGATTAGGAGTATGTAAAACCTTAGTTAGAGAGCTATGGTAGTCAAAGATTATATAAAAGCATTCTACTAGGTGAACATCAAGGTGGGATATGTAGACGAGTCTATAGAGAAGACAACAAGATATATAAATGGTATTATACTGGACATACAGGTTGAAATTAGTGTACTATCACCTAAGACAGTAGAAGAGGCATATCAGTTAGATTTGAAGGTTGAAGAAAAACTTGGAAGGAAGCAAGCTGGCAGAGGTAAGAGTGTTGCTAGAGGAAGAGGACATCAAACAAATAGAGGGAGATCTACTGCACCAATAGATGGAGCTAGCATATCAAGTCCATAATGATAGGGAGAGGGGGAATCCAAAGGCTAAAGATCCTTTTCCAGAGGAAGAGAAAGAGACAGAAGAGATGTTTGTTGCTATAGGTGTGGCAAGTCTGGACACATGGCATATAATTGTCTACAAAACAAAGGCACGGGCCAAAGGAATGTTTTCGCTACTCACCAGGAGGAAGAAAAATCAGAGGTGCATGAAGTCGATAATGTGCTAGAGACATGAAAGGCCTTGATGATGAAAAGAATGATGATTAAGTGAGAGAAAGAAGTTGTTGAGCCAGTTCAAAGGAGAGCCTTATTCTGAACTATTTTCAAAGTTCAAGGGAAGTGTTGTAAAATGGTGATTGATGGTGGCAACACTAACAAGTTGGCTCCTACAGAGGTTGTATAAAAATTGAAGTTGAAGAAGCAAAAGTATCCAACACCCTATAGGGTATCTTGGCTGTAGAAAGGGCATCAAATTTTGGTGAATTAGTAGTGTGAGATAGAGCTTCAGATTGGTAATTACAAGAATAATATTTTGTGCGATGTGATGTCGAAGGACATGTGTCATATTTTGCCGGGTAGGTCATGGAAGTATGGTAGAGGTATTGTACATGATGGTAACAAGAATACCTATAAGTTTCAGAAGGATGGCATCAATCATACCTTTCTTCCACTATAAGAAGAAGGGACTTTTGTATCCAGTGATCCTAAATCTTTGCTGATGAGTGGGAAAGAGCTTTACAGTAGCTAAAGACAAAAGAGGTAAATTTTTCTATTATTGGAAAACCTAAAGTATTTCTTACTTCCACTACTATTTCTTATTTTCCTTTAGAGATTCAAGAATTGTTGGAGGAAAACCATGACATTTTTGTGGATGATTTACCAAGTGAACTACCACCTATAAGGATTATCAGTCATCATATCGATCTAATACAGGAGCAAGTTTGCCCAAAAACGTTTCTTATCACATGACACCTAAGGACAATGAGGAAGACAAGAAAAAAGTGCAGGAGTTGTTAGATAAAGGCCTGATTCGAGAAAGTCTTAGTCCATGGGCAATGCCATAGTGTTGAGTCCAAATAAGGATGGTAGATGGCACATGTGTATAGAATCTAGAGATTTGAATAAGGTCACAATCAAGTTTTATTTTCCCTTGCCACACATTGATTATTTTCTAGATTTTTTAAGTGGTGTCAGTTGGTTTTCAAAAATTGATTTGAAAAGTGGATAGCATCATATTAGAATCAAAGAGGGAGATGAGTTGAAAACTACATTTAAAAATAATGAGGGATTGTATGAATGAATGCTTATGTCATTTGGATTATCCAATACACCTATTACATTCATGAGGCTAATGAATGAAGTACTAAAAGAATTCATAGGGAAGTTCGTAATTGTTTACTTGGATGACATATTAGTTTACAGTCAGTCAAAGGAGGAACATCTACAACATTTAAGGTATGTGTTGGAGAAATTACAACAAGAAAAGTTACTTATAAATTTAAAGAAATGTTCCTTTTTAAATCTACAACTTGTACATTTAGGATTTGTCATTTCCAAAGAAGGATGGCAGATGGATCTAGGAAAGGTAAATGCTATTGTTGAATGGCCCTCTCCTAGAAATATTTTTGAAGTTAGAAGCTTTCATGGTTTGGCGAGCCTTTACAGGAAATTCATTAGGAATTTCAGAAAAATGAACACACAAATTATGGAGACAATTGAGAAGAACCAACAACCATTTCAGTGGATAGTTGAAGTCGAGATGGGGTTCCAGATGTTAAAGGCGAACATTACAGAGCAGCCAATCCTTGCACTTCCAAATTTTGATAAGCCTTTCAAAGTGAAAAGTGATGCTACCAATGATGCAATTGGAGTAGTACTCAACCAGTAGGGCAGACCCGTTGCTTATTACAATGAGAAACTAAATGAGGCCAAAAGGAAGTATACAACCTATGACAAGGAATTCTATGTAGTTGTTCAAGCCATTATGAAATGGAGGCATTATTTATTGTCTAGGGAGTTTATTTTATGTATTGATAATCATGCCCTCCAATATATTATGCAATAGTCTAAAATGAGCCAAAAACATATTGAGTGGATCGGTAGCTCGTTACACATCAAATTGGTGTATGAGATATCATTTTTTCTGGGACAAGGGGTCGGCCTCATCTTAACAATTTGGAGGTCTACATACTCTATCCTACTCTGGATTTGAACTTATAACTCTAAAGAAATCACATCTTATCAGAATTTAGGATTTTCTGATCCATATCTTGATTGCTAAGAAAATTTTCGGAGAAGATAATATCAGAATTCATTTGTCGACATGTTTTGAACCATCTAGTGTGGTTCATCATCAAGACAAGATGGAAAATCATATCATGGCATCAGATTAAATAGGGATAACGATATATATATATATATATATAATATATATATATTATATATATATATATAATATATATATATATAGTATATATATATATATTATATATATATATATATATATATATATATATATATATAATATTAATATATATATATATATATATATATATATATATATATATAATATATATATATCGTTAGAATCTAACAGTTAGTTTTAACTAGATATCAATTATTTATTAGTAAAGAATATTTTAAGATAAAGAATGTCACTGTATAATATTTAATCCGAATTAAAGATTTGACGATGAACCACACTAATGGTTCTAAACACAACAAAAAAGTTTTCTCATGTGGATTTTCACTAAAAGATACCTTAACAATTTGAATTGAATCAAAAGAAAAATTATAAATTATAAAAATCCATAATTAAATAAAAAATATCTAAAATTAAATAAATAAATATTTTTTGGTCATAACTTAAATAATAAAACTAATACATTGAGGGTCAAAAATTGAATAAACAAGGTCAAATAAACAAGTAAAATTTAGATTTGAATAAATAAATAAATAAATATTTTTCTTATTTATTTAGATTTGAATAAAATAAATATGTTTAAAACTAACTAAAATAAACAAGTATTAAAGATTTAACTGATATCAAATAATAAATTAAATGTGTTTTGACTAATATAAATAAATATTTTATTTAGTTATTGATTTAATTAATATTTTATTTAATTTTACGCTATGAAAATGTTAAAGAACTAATAAAAGTTAATTAGAGTAAATATACTAAAGAAATAAGAAATATTATAAGAAAATAAATCAACATTAAACTAAAAGACAAACAATAGAAATGAAAAAGAAAAAGAAGAGAAAGAATAGAAGATTCTAAAGGAAAAGAGGTCTTAAGAATAAGATGTTGAGAAAAAGGAGTACTAGTATTAAGTAAATGGCGACTAAAAGAAGGTAAAAGAAAATTCAAAACTCATAAAATATATAAAATAACTAAGAAATGATGAAAACTAAAAATTAATTAATAAATTAAATTAGAAAAAATAAATCTATATCTAAAATAAAATCGATAAAATAAATAAGTAAAAATTAAATATATAAAAATACTTAAAGATAAAACATAAACTTCAAGAATAAAGGGCAGGGACCTATCAACTACTAATTTTCCAGCCATCACCTTTATTTAGATTGTTTAGCCTCCTTTCAATCTCTATGACCTCCCTAAACTTCCGGTGGTTAAAATGATTAATCTTAGCAATGACTGGAACCTCTTCAATGCAGATGTGAGGTTTCGTCTTTTCTGCATGTTTTTCCAAGCTGAGGAGTGGATTCTCCCATGTTTGATGTCAGTTGCATGCTCTTGAATTCTTTGATTAATTGAGCAGTCAATTTCACCAATGTAGGGGTACCCACAAGAACATGGGATTACATAAATACTTTTCATATTCTTTGGGTACACTAGGTCTATTACATATCTTAAGGAGCTTCAAATGGTGTTTAGGGGCCTCAAGGTTGAGGGAACCTTATATTTCCCTAGGATCCTAGCAATCATATATGTGGTCCCTTGGATAAAAGGAAGATGAACTCCTGAAATCGGATCCTTGGGGTCTTTTTTAATCATAGCATCTTTGCTAGCTTTAAGGAAATCTTTAAGACCTTGGTTCCTACCATATCCATTTTTACTAAAAACACTAAAGAGATGAGTCTTCTCACCAAAGAAGTGGTTTTCATCAGAAATCGTAAGCGCGTGTGTAGCTAAAGTATTGAGAACACCCAACTTTTGAGTAGGGAAATGATCGGACCTAATATGAAGATACTACTCAGTACTGGTTGTTTTCTGAAAAACTTGGTGGAAGAAAGAAAAACCATCCTTCTTTGAAATAAGAATGTCAAGGAAAGGAAAGATGCCATCGAGTTCACACTCCATAGTAAACTTTATGGAGTTTGACTTATTGTTAAGATGATAGAAAAAGAGATCTAAATTTTCCCTGCCATGAGGCTAGATAACGTAAGTGTCATCCACAAATATCCTCCAAAGATTTGGTTTGAATTGAACAGATTTCAAAGCCTTGGATTTAAAGTCCTCCTTAAACAAATTACCTACAATAGGGGGAAGGGGGGAACCCATGGAAACATGACATGTTTGTTCATAGAATTCTCCTTCAAAGATGAAGAAAGTAGAAGTAAGACAAATCTCAACCAACTTAGTTTTATTAGGATCTGTGATGCGATTGATGAATTCAATGACCTCATTAATAGGGATATTAGTGTAAAGCGAGACTATGTTTAAACTTACAATAATATCTCTTGGATCAAACTTAATACCCTTTAACTCATTGACAAGCGATGAAGAGCCTTTAACAAAGGACTTTGTAAGGCTTGTTGTAACATACTTGGTTTTGATAAGTTAGTTTTTTTTACAAAAAGAGGGTATAAAAAATACAACAAAAGAATGAAAATGCAATAAAAAATGATGAAAAGAAACCCCATGAAAAGAAAAAACAATCGTATAAGTGATCGAATTTAAATTCCACTAGAAAAGGATAATATTTTCATTAGAAATAAATTAGGGTTTTTGTGTGCACCTTGTTTAAATGCCACAACCTAACAATTTAACCATGATCAAATCATTTAAATTTTTGTCTCTAGATTAAAGAATAAGTTCACCAAATTGTTTAATCTTGGTTGAACATGAATTAGATAGGATAGGATAGGAAGAAAAATTGACCAAATATACTCGAAACATGGCCAAATGAAAAATATATACTAGAGTAGGGTTAGCATAGAATTACGAAAAATAAAATGGCCGCTAGATCAAATGCGCCTATTCAATAAATTAATTATGCTTTAATTATAAGTTAATTGTGTTGTGAAGGGTGATTAATTATATGTAATGATTTTATTCCAAAGTCACAAAACGATAAAATTTTATTGTCGCCAACCGCTATTGAGTAGCTTATTTTCAACGGTGATCCTTTTCCCTACCCATATCAACGGCCGGGAAGTCATTTCGCACCCCCTTACCATGTTTTGCATTAACGAAAAGGGGTGGATCCAAAAAGTGGTATCCTTTCGGCGGGCCCCTGGTGACATGTCATCCCCTCGCAGCTTTGCACCCCCCTGCTCAATACCACTTACCACTACCCCACACCTCCGAAATTTGCTCATTCTGCTCATGTTAACATGTCATCTCACCAACAGTTATCACATCACTTCCCGCGCATTCCCTTCACTAATAATATTCTTCCACTTGTCCATACCCATTGCTACATTCCTGTTATCATTTGCCCATTACACTCCTCTCCGCTATTAGGCTCTCGTTGTCCATTAATGCTCCTAAATCTCATTTGGTAACGATTTAATCCTAATGGTAATTAATTTGCAGTTATAAATAAACCCTCCATTACTTTCACGTGATTCCCCTAACTTCATCGCCACTATTTGAAATTATAGGCTTTAAAGCTTAGCTCTGGTAAAACTTTGTTATCGACTACGCTAACTTTTTCAGGAAGATACCAGGCTCACCAGTGTCTAAAGAGACTATCCTTTGTTCAAGTATGCATCCTATCAACATATTGCTACTATTCCTCTCTGTTTTATCATAATATGGCACCAAAGGGAAATGACCAGACTAGCCCTCTAGCCACAAAACCCTGACTTAGGAAAATCCTAAAACTTCTGCTACCCTAGACCTTGACCGTATCCCCTTAGCAAACCAGTTCTTCAAAATCACTAATACAGAGTGTGAATTCAAATTGTTTGAATTACACCACTAGCTAAAACAAACTTACTAGGATCATAGGACGAGATTAATCTATGGGAATCCCTGTTGCCCATGTTTATGTTCCCTCAAACCCACTTATTCCCTGATTTGGTCATGTGGTGTCAGGCTAGATATAATCCCCTCCAAAGAACCGTTCTGGCCCAAAATGGAGGAATTTTGATCTCTATTACACCTGAAACAATAAAAAAAACGTTGTTAATTCCCGAGAATCACTCCCTTAGCCATTTTTCTGCTGCTCTCCTCATGAATTTATATCATAAACTCACTTCCCCCCAAAGAGCTCAAATTTGTGAAATCTTTCTTCCAAAAGATGTTGAGCTTCCCAAAAGAATCCTCCATATCCAGCCTCTATGTTCCCAAAGAGAACGAAACAAATCATCTCCCTAGTTTCCTGCATGTTAGGTTTCCACACATACCAATGGGTAGATGAACCTATTCTAGGTTATCTATCCATCTTCTCCAAAGAGCACAAGACATCAATCATGTATAATTATAGTCAATTTCTTGTTGGAAATATGCATGAACAGATGATGAAGATGACTACGGAGGGTATGCTCAAATACTCTTCTATACTAGTTCATATGTTCCTTTTTCAACAAGGAGACATGTTGCCAATAACTTTACAGAAGCAGTATGATCAACAAATCAATCAATCAATTATATAGTGGACCTCATTGGTTAGAAGAAACTCAACTGAGTTTAAATTTACAGATTTTATTGATTGTTTCATTCATCCGTGTGCACAGATTCTTAATAGCCAGAGTGAACCTAGAATCAGTTCAGAGATAAAAAAAGGTCCTGCACCTAATTGACCAAGCCAAAATTGGAGACTGGTATCTTTACCAGAATTATACAGAGATAAGGGTATATGGTTGTGAGATAGCTCCTTATAAGTTGCCTAAATATGCTCCAACGAGAATTTTCTCTCTAGAATATATAAGGAAAATGATTAAAATGGATGAGCTTCATTTTGTTTCAGGCAAGAGGAAGTCTTAGTTTAAGATCAAGTCCCAAGTGGGACCTTTTATATGCAATACCAGAGTGGCAGGAGTTGAAGCAGATTCAATTCTCAAGTAGATGGGATTCCAACCAAGCTTTACTTGGTCATATGACCCATTCAACATAATCTCTAGTTTAAGGGTGGAACTCAAAACCACCCCTTATAATCACACTCCTAGGCCAGAGATTGAGAAATATAGGAATGAATAATAGTGGGAGGAGAACACACTCCAGGAAGCATAAGATAAAATTATACCTACTTCTACCCTCCAGACTCCCATTTCTCAAAACAAACAGGAAAAGAGGACGAGAGAAGAATCATTATCTTTAGCCAAGAGTGCAAAAGATTTTATCATCTATTAGAAGAAACAGAAGATAGATACTAAAGTTACCATTGTTCAAGGTTAGAAAGAACCAATAATTATCAATTTGGATGATTCACAGGTTTCTAAAGGATTAGAGGAAAATGTCCTTAATACTCCATCATCCTCTTCAGCTTCAAGAATCTATTGGAGATTACACGGTCAACAAGAGTGAGTGAACAAGATGAACCCAATATTTTCACTGATTTTCTAGAAATTAAGCAAAAGAATGAAACTCTTAAGGCCAATGTCTATGCTCAATTCTGGAAGCAGATGTTTACTTCATAGCATAGATTGTTGACATCATTTGATAGTGAAAAGGGAAGGATGCAAATGCAATTCTTACAGGCCCAAGTTCCTTCTCCAAAGACTTCTTCAAATGATAAGAAATCCTTATTTTCTTTTGATGCAAAACAAATACATCCTATCGACCAAATGGACATGCATAGACATTCTAGAGAGATGCTTTTCTCCACCATGACTAACACTAGCATGGCACTGTTAAAGTTAAGAAAAACTCTTTCAAAAGTACAGTCGCAGTTGAAAATAGAGAAGATATCTTCCTTGGCAAAGGATAATAGGGTCAAATCATTAGAAGATTTAGTGATCAAGATTGGGTATGATCCCACTAATGTTAAAGTTGTAGAGGACATCATCAAGAAAAAGAATGCAGACATTACAACACTTAGGAAGCAACTCAAATTACCTTCTATAGAGGATCCTCAAACCAAGGAGATAGAAGAAAGTGAGCAACATAAAGAAGAAATTCTCAAACTAATCATTGAGCAGAATATACACATAAAGAAGATGGAGGAGCAAATAGAAAAATTGCTCAAGGAAAACTAAGAGTCTACATAAGTGGCCATAGCTCCAACCACAACTATACCCATCACATTTGTAGGGAAAATAGGAGAATCAACATCAGCAACAACAGAGTCTACTTCAAAAACAAGTGATCTAAATAAAGTCATATAGGAATTGTCTCTCCAAAGACAGGAAATTGAAAAAATTCAGCAGAAATTCAAAAATTTGGAGGTACAAAAAATAAAGAATGACACTCTTTATGTAGAAGAGATGCAGAAAAACCACAGACTAGCCAGGAAGAGTGAAGAGTTGAAAAAAGAGTCACTGATGACTCATACCATGGCCCAATCCAAGGAAAACATTTGGGCAGATATAAGTAAAGTTATAACTGAAGTTTGGCCCTCAATACAAATTATTTTTGAATAGGAAGATATTATTACTAAATGCCAAACAACTATTGAATAAGTCAAATCAACACTTAAACAAAAAACAAATGAAGCCACATATATGATTAAAATGATAAATTAAAAAACTAGAGCTGAATTAGAAGAGATTCATATTGCAGACAAAACATAAGCCATTTTAGAGATTAAGAAAGTTTTGCAGAAGAAGAATCTTATGACCCAGTTGGAGACAAAGTGCCAGACTCTGAGAACTGTTTTCGAGAGATTTCATTTTAAGTTCAACTTGCTTAATCAAAGAGGATTGATATGACTAGTAGCACCAAATGACAAATTGATCAGTTTGGAGGAATATTGCAAAAATATTTATATAATTGCAGCTGGGAAAGCCAAATTTGCAGGTATCAAAGGTCATCTTACAAGGAAGGAATTCTTAAAGGCTTTAAACTTTAATTTAATGATAAATAATGAAATTAAACATATCTTTGTCAATAAGCCTACATTTGAAAAGTCCATCGAGGTGGATGAAGTTTATAGAAATCTAATTAATCTTTCTATACCAAGTGAAGAAAGATGGGATCAATTGTGTGAAATCATTGAATTGTACATGTGGGTGCATCAATAAAAAGAAGTTTTGGCATCTTTGTTAGAAGCGATCATCTAGAAAGCCATCTACATAAATTTATGCAACAATATTATGGCATCATAAGGATCACAAGGATCCTCTACTAAAATAAAATTCCAACATAAAGGAAATCTGAAGAATAGTTAAAAAAAGAAGAAGTAGAACCTTGTTTGAGGTATGTTTTTTATATTATGTCTTTGTGATTACGTAAAATATTTATGTAGAGTATCTATGAGGTTTTTGAATCTATTTTATATATTTTGAATTTAGAATTTGTAGGCATTTAGGGTTTTTGAACTCTAGATAGAAGTAATCCCTAAAAAATAAAAACCCTAACCTTAGTTGATTGTTACCTCTATGAATCTCTAATGCTTAGGATATGGCATTGAATGTTTGCTACCTGAATTTTTCCTTAATGAATATCTCAAAAACTTAATAGATTTTTGAGTAGGGTTATAGGGTATCTACTAAACCCTCCCCAAGGTTGGGAAGAAGATGGATCTTTGGACCCTAGGACCAAAATGTTTCCGTTGAAAGAAGAAACCCTGGACTAACAAAATTGGCATCATGCTCCGGTTATGGCTAGAGTTTAGGTACATAATAAAAGGTTGAAGCAAGGTAAGAAGAAAAAAAGTATTCATTAATGTTGAAAACTCTATGAAAGATGATAAGCATGATGGAAAGAGGGAGATATAAAATAATATTGCTCATATTGGCCAACATCCATTGTAGATTCTTGAAGAAAGGAAGAAAAGACAATTACTAACTAGTTTGTTCTAGGAACATGATGATTGATACATACGCAGGTTGAATATCTCTAGATCGATTTAATTTTATCTCTACAAGAAACTTTCACCTCCAAAGAGGCATGCGACAGTAGAGGCTATAGTATTGACTTGGAATTTTTGACCCAATATTGATGGGACATGATATTGCTTCCTAAAAGGACATGTTGTTAAGATGACAAATAATGTCTAGATTAAATGATTGTGGTAGTAACATGTGGCACTAGAGGTAGTTGGACTCGAGAAGCTGATGAAGTTCACTCTCCCAAATGGACACAAGAAGATTTGGCTAAGCTCTATATTGCTACCTTGACAGATGGCCTATATAGTACCAATCTGTTTGGGTTGGTATGTTGGCAGTTAGCCTAGATGATACCTAGATCCCTATTAGGGTTGGTACCTTGGCAGGTAACCTAAATGGTACCTAGATCCTTGTTGGTATCTTGACAGGTAGCCTAGATGAAACCTATATCCTTATTAGGGTTAGTACCTTGGAAAATAGCCTAGATGGTATCCAGATCCTCGTTAATATCTTGGCGAGTAGCCTATATGATACATGGATCTTTGTTGAGTTGGTTTCTTGGTAGGTAGCCTATATGATACCTAGACCATGATTGAGTTGGTATCCTGGTAGGTAACCTATATTATACCTAGATCCTTGTTGAGTTAGTGTCTTGTCAAGAAGCTTTGATGACACCTAGATCCTGATTGACTTGGTGTCTTAGCAATAGACTATATGACACCTAGATCCCTGTTGAGTTAATGTCTTGGCAGGTAGCCTAGATGACACCTGGATCCCTTGACGAGTTGATACCTTGGAAGATAGCCTACATGGTATAAATATATCTATCATTATATATGTTTATTATGATACTCTTCTTCTAACATTTTTTATTTGAGAATGTCCTGTGTACTAGTTGTATGAATACCTCCCAATTCAAGAGGGAGTGTTGAAGTATGTGACTAGGCTCAGTATTCATATTTTCATTATACATGTCATTGAATACTTATTGTAAATTGTAAAAGGAAGAAAAAGAAAATTATTTCTAAGCATGGCTTTCATGCTCCATTTATATAGTCTTCTAGGTCAAGCATATGTTTGATGCTCCTAGGGTTTTTCAAAATCAAGAAAATATTTCTTGGAGTCAAGAAGGTCCTAGTCATATGTAAAAGACCATTCCGAGCAATTTTTAACCATCAAAAAATATTATTTTTATGTTTAAGAGTGTCTAAAGGCTCCCAAGACCAAGTCAACCAACCCATGTGTATTTTTCCTTGAGAAGGCTTATGGAGCCTCTTTAAAGGCTATTTAAAGAATGAGCTTAGACCATTTTGAAGAGACATCAAACACATATCTCACATTTGATATGCAATTGGAATAGAGTGCAGAAATATTGAAAAGGGAAAGAGGAAGCCATCAAAGAATAAAGAAGCCCTAGCGAGATTTTGAAGTCTATAAGTTTCTTTGGGAAAACTCTTACATGAAAATTTAGTAGGTTTTTTGAGCATATAACAAGTCTGAAGATTGCAGGAAGAATTACAGACTTCATTTGAAGATTGAAAGACTAGACTAGCCTAGTTTTGGAGAGATTTGTTTCTCTTCTCTTAGAAGATCTTGATCTTGTCTTGAAGAAGAAATAATGGTGGTTTCCTTGGTTCTTGATGTATTCTTTGTTTTAATCTTGGATCATGGAAATCCCATTTTGAACTAGTTCTATAAGAAGAAGATATTTTGTCTGGGTTTTTCCCATAGGAAAGGGATTTTTCCCTTGAAGGATGCCTACATCTTATGCTCATTTCTCTTGTGATATTCATGGTTTTTGGAAATTGTTTGGTGATAAGAACATAAATTATAATAGAAAAATAAAATATAATATCACAAATAATTGTCATGTAAAGAGAAATCATGTACATATTTCCCTAATAGATTTCTTATCACATAGGATGTAGAATAAATTACAAAAATGTTAAGTGCCAACATAGGTTGTTGACTAAGCCTATCGGCCGCTTTGTTGGTACTATAATTTTTATAGAAAATTACAAAGTGAAAATGCTATATATAGTAGGATCATTTAAGATGGAATTACTTCTAAATCTGAGATTGAGAGTTGAGAAATATCAAAGGATTATACATAGTATGCAAAATAATATCCTTACCTACAAGATAGTGATACCATCTCTTCAAAGCATGGACCAATGCATAGAACGCCTTATCATATGTGTTATAATTTAATTTGTCATCCAATTATGTTTTAGAGTGATATGAAATGGGGTGACCTCCTTATTTATGTACAACACCAATAATAATGAGAATTCACTCTGTCTCTTCTCTAGATGGTTTATATAAATTAGGTAAATGTGAAACTAGAGCTAAACATAAGGTTATAAGTATCTTTTGAAATCTCACATTAGCACCTACATTCTATGTGAAAATTTTCTTATTGGATATTTGACGTAAGCGACATGTAATGTGGGAGAAGTTAGTGATGAAGTGTCATTAAAAATTTAAACTACTTAAGAAAATCTCAAAATTATCTAATTTGGAGATGGTCAGACATATTTCTAGTGCTTGTAATTTGGTTGGATTTCCACAGATACTTTTCCAATAAATAAGAAACCAATGGTACTACATGGAGGTCTAACGAAAAAAATGATGTCTACCTTTTAGCATGCATTTCCTATGCAACTATTCTAACAGTAGAGGAACATGCAATAAGTTCTTATCCCATGTTAGGATAAAAATAATAATATTATATAGATATTTGAAAACAATACATCCTACTCATGGCCAAAAAAATCATTAAGTATTTATAATAGTGCAGGCACATTGATGAGGCCAAAATTCATCACTAGCCACTCGAGCAACCCATATTTATTTTTAAAAGTGTGTTTCAAGGTGTGCCTGGAAGTTGTGTGAATACGATGATACTCAAAAGTCAAGTCCAGTTTGGTGAAAATTATGCCACTTGAAGATGATCCGAAAAATCATCAATATTAGGTAAAATATAATAATTCTTAACAATGAATTTATTGAGAGATCTATAATTAGTGATGAAGAATCATTCTTAATTTTTTTTATTAGGGATAATGAAGGTTGAGTGGAAACTTGGACATGAGCTAGGGTATGTCTTAGTTATGTAGATATTTGAGTTTGTGCTTGACCTCAACGTCCTAAATGGGGGGGGGGGGCGCGCGGGGGTAAATGATAGGCATGGGGGGGGTGGTAAATGATAGGCATGAAATTTTTGGATAATGGGAATATGAACTAAATCAATAGAGTGTTCAATACTACATGTAGGAGGCATCCTAATAGGGAGGATAAGAACTTTAGTAGATTTGTCAATCAATGGAAACATATTATAGGAAGAAGTCTACATATCATTTTCAAGTTATGAGGTCAATGATGTATAAGGATAAACATGTATGTAAGTTAACCTAATGAATATTGTCATTTAGAGAGATGAGAGTGGGTAGGGAATGGTAACAGACTTGAGTGCATATATCTTACCATCATTGAAAAACTCATAGTTGTTACACCCAACATCATACAAATCTTAGTGTTGATGTTAGTATGGAATTCCTAATAATAAGTCTAAATGATTAAGAGGAGAGGAATCACAACTAACAATGGTCATGGAAAGCACTAATTCCAAATCCAACAACACATTGTTGATTGACCAACAAGAAAATGGTGTCTTTTTGTACCAAACACAAGTGATAATGTGGGTGAGGGGAGAATACGGGGTAGCGGGTAGCTACAAGCATGTAATGATATTATGGGATACAAGGGTATTTTGGCTTTCATACAAAAAATGAGGGTGCTAATTGATCTTTAAGTTGAATTAAGTAGAAATTTGAGGTCATCGTCAATGGGTTGGCATGGATCCCTAGCTAAGTAGAGTAGCGAGGGATTTATAGAGATAGGGTTGGCTAATGAAATGATTTATGGTGTTGTATGCTATTGAGTAGAGGTAAGGGAGTTTGTAGTAAGACTAGTTTCCTAATCAGTAAAGAGGGTTTTGGTAGCACCATGACATTGAAGAGATTTACATTAATCAATGAAATGGGTCTAAATCCATTGATAAAAACATTGATGACTCAGCGAAGTGGGAGGAATTATACACTAAGAGGCAGAGCTAAGGATGAAGTGGGTCGATTTGATGTGGGATGTGGTTGAGGGATATGTTATTGCAAAGAATGATGTTGCTTATCAAATGTTATTTCGAGAGATAGGCCATATTTGATAGATATGTACATCACTATAAGTATTTCCCTTTACTAGATACCCACTCCTTTTCCACCATAAATTCCTTCAAAGATTCTTAAATGTGGAAAGCAAGCATAGCAACAATCCTCCACATTCTCATTTTCTATATTAACGTATCTCCACAATCCTCAACACTTAGAACTTTTTTATGGAATGTGGAATGTGTTTTTCCCATTGTAAAATTCCTTCATCTATATATATATTTTGTATTTTCTCAACATTTAGTCACTTTTATGAATTGGGGAATGTGAAGTAAAATTCACTAACCAATTGATGAGCACCAGTATTAGCAAGAATGCTACAACTTCTCAGGCTACGAACGTTACTTTATCAACCCAGGGTTCGTACAAAATTGGAGGTGATAGTGTTGTATACATAAGTAAATGTGATGGGCCTGCTCTTTGTCACTGCTAAGCTGGCGATAGATCACTAAGGTTTTTCAAACCAGACTTCTATTGACTCAAAAGAAGCTTGATTACCAATGAGGAAAAGAGAAATATACACTAAAAGCAATCTTGTCTACTGTAGTAAGGAAAAAGATTGGAATCAAATTCTTAAACACACCATTATTCTAACTAACTGCTAAGAGGATTTTCTTCAAAAGAATGATAAATTAACATCTATGCAATCCTACAATCCTAGGCATGCAAATTAAAACATCAAACATTCTACTGTTGTGCATGTAAATGAATAAAATAACTTTGTTTTTCTTTTTTTCTTTTCTGTGTGAAAGTGTGAAAGCTAACTTCTTTCGGTGATGTGGAAAGTGGCTTAGGGATGATGGTGAATGGTTAGAAGGGTTGGGAGACAAGTAGGGGTCCTTTTCTAGCTTCCTAGGGCCTTTTTCCACAATTCAGCCTCAAAACAGGCCACTACAGGTCAACCTACAAGATGTCCTAATGCATCCTACAGGATATCCTGAGTTCCTACAGGATCCCTTGTATTCCTACAAGATACAACCGAGAGCAAAAGGAGGGATGTTGAAGGTGATGGAAGGCTTGGGGAAGGTGGATGGTGGATGGAATGAGGCAAGGGAGTGCCTAGGACTCCTTCAAAGCTCAAAATCATAGTTTTGAGATGGTTGGATTTGCTCAACAAGCTTGGAGAAGTACTCTTGTGAAATGATGAAATTGGTGAGGGTTTTAGTGAAAGAAAGTGATGACCATAGATAGATGAAGTTGGGATGATCATGAAATCTTTATGTACTACTAAAACTCCTGCACTGCATCAAACATTGACATTTATCCATAAATCATGTAAATAAGAGGGATTTCAATTAACTAAGGAAAACAAAATTTCATGAGCTAGTTGCCTATTTCATGCACAGGAAGAACTTGCATAATAATATGAAAAATTGATGAGATATAATGTGAAACCGAAGATAGAAGAAATGATAACTAAATACTATTCTTTCAAACTAATCAAATGCTGGCCTAGGTAATAGAAAATCCTACATTCTGTGAGAAAATAGAATTTTGTCTTTTTGGGGCTGCATAAGAGTTCTTTCGTCAAACCATGATCCCTGATGGGAACAGTGAGGGAAAATCCACCTACGAAAAACTTTTGGGTATTACTTTATCCCTTCTAAGCTACTTTGAAGTAAGGCACAAATGGAAGCAAACTAATTAAATCCACAACTATTGCAAATAATGCTAAGGAAAATTCAACTATGAAATCAACTAAACATACAAATACCAAAAGAGGAGCCTTTCCTGCTAGGGTTGGGCCCTAACCCAAGAGCTTCAGCCCTCTAATTCAACTCAGTGATAGATCAAGGAAATGATCATTCTCATTATCAAATTAGAAAATTACATAACAATGTCTTCCATAAGCCTTGAACTCGAAAATGACTAGTATTTTTACAACGAAAATTCGAATCCTAGTGAGGCTCTAGGCCTCTTTATTTATACAACTAAAGTCTCCAATGATTTCCTTAAATCTAGAGAGGCTTGGCTCCCAAAATCAAGATAAACTAACTCTTTAACTATCAGTTGCTCGACTAGCTTTTGATCTCCATGACTTGGTTGCTTGTACTTCGAGCTAGTGTGATTGATGGAGGAATATTCAAATGAGTGAGGAGTAAATGAGGAGGATATACCTCCTACAATATATCCTCCTTGTCTCATTCAAGTTTCAACCCTTAATTAGCCAAAATTTCCATGATTTTCTATCAAAAACTTGTAATCAATGCACATTAGTCCACGAGGCATGATATCTCACTTTGACTCATCTCATTAAGCAAAATACAATCAAAATATGTAATAAATTATGAGAAGAGTTGATTTTAATAAGCTAGGAGGTGTATTAATGGTCCATATAGTTACCCAATCATGAGGCTCATCATCACCCCCTATTGAAAGTTTTGCTCATCCTCTGAGAAACTCAATTTATATCCATGTCTTTCATTGCTCTAATGGCCTCCTTAACATCCCATGCTTATGTTGTAGTTTCCTCTTCTTGTGCATAAAATCCTGACTTCCTCTTTATCTCCTCCCACTTCTTTCTTTCTTTCTCTTCCTTCCTTCCTTCCTTCCAACATTCCTAAGAGTAGTGATGGACTGAGTCTCAAGCCAATCCAATTGACTTGGAGTCTTTGGATAACTTGCTTGTACATGGGTGTTTTGTTCAGTGCTTCTCTCATTCTTTGAGGAAAATGGTACTCTCTTATTTTCAAGTTGTAGGGAAAAGTGTTCCATCTGCTTTGGCAAGATTACCTGTTGTCATCTCCTAACAGCCTAAACATGTCCTCAAAGTGTGTGATTGCTTGCTCTTGGGCAATAAGGTACCTGGGTGCAAGTTGAGGGTCATTTGCAATCAAGTTATGTGTGTTGATGAAAACCATTGGATTTGATTGCTCAGCTCTTATCATGAGGGGTTCTATTTCTTCCCTTGCCATTACTTTCTTCATTTCTATAGCCCTTGCTTCCTAATGATTTATCCATGATGCCAAAGCCATCAACTGTAAGTCCCGTAGTTTTGAATTAGGGTCCCACACATTCAAATTAGTCAAGGCTAAGTTATGGAGGTAAAACTCAAACATCTTAGCTCTATCCTCCAATGTGCTTTGATCACAGAGTTCAATGAATTGTTTATAATCCTGGAATGGCATAGTGCCTCTCTGTGCTAAAGTCTTGATTTGGAATTGCAACCATTGTTCCTTAAGATACAATGCATAGGAATTAGCTAGCATCTTTCACTGTATTTCCTTTAAGGATAAACTAGCTATGGATGCCAATTGATTCTCTCTCTCTTGTAGTTGTCCCCTTAACCATGCATTTTCTGCCTCCAACTGAGATTTCATAATTGCCTCTCTGTTCCTCAAGATGCTCATTTCTCTACCCATCTCTTTAACCTTTTCCTCCATGTGACCTATGTCCTGCACTCCTTTAGATTTGGCAAGCTGCATCCACCTATGTGTTCTTTCCCTTTCTTTCTGAAGATCAAAGAATAAGGGGATGGCAAATTTCTATGGAATGACCCTACCCCCTTCAATAAATATGTAGTAGGAGTTAAGGTTAGGTTGAAGACTAGGTTCCCTCAGCTCTAAATCCTCCTTCTTTGTTTCTTGCTGCATACTCCCTTCTTTGTCCAATTTCTGAGTTTCCTACAGGTTTAGCAGAGTTTCCCATAGGATTGCCTATGCTTCATATAGGTCCTTTTGTGTCTCCTGTAGGAGACCTTTTCCTTTGGATGAGGTAGATCTAGTGACAGACCTCCTAACATAAGTGATAGGAGACTTGGGAGAGGCTTGTCTTGATGATCCTTCTCCTTGATTTTTCATGAGAGGAGCTATCTTTTGCTACTGTTTTGGTGAGTCTTTGATGACAATAGGAACTTTGGTGGGAGTTTGAGTTTTTCCTTGCCTTATTCTTGTACTTTTTCTTGTCCTAAAGCACAATGGAGTTTGTCTCTGTCTCTTCCCTTTTTGCTTGTTAGGGGTACTAAGCGAAGTGAGGGCAGCTGCTGCCTCTTTCTCAGTGGGTTCTGGAGATACCCTAGGTGATTCCTCCCCTTCTCTGCCTTGCATTGTAGACCTCTATTCTTCCTTGTCTTCTATCTCACCTTTTCCATTTTCCTTTTCACTCTTGTCTTTCTCCACTTCTTCGCCCTAGAATTCCTCACTTTGTTCATCATTTTCCTCCTTTACATCTTCTTCTATCTCTTCACCACTTTCCCTCTCCTTTTCTTCCTCTTCTTCCTCCTTTATTTCCTCTTCATCCCTCTCTGTTTCTTCTTCCTCCTTCTCTGTTTCTTCTCCATGCCTTTCACTGATAATGGGGCTTTTGTCATATTCAAGGGCTTTTATGTCTTCCTTTGTCTGCATGTCTCTAAAAGTTTCCCATGTGATAGGGAGCCTTAAGTTTTGGAGGGAATCTTCTATGATAAGTCTAATTAACCCATGATGGGCTAGCTTTTAACGGTTTCCTTCATGCACCTTAATGCTCACATCTATCACTGATTGAAGAAGAAAGTAGGGTATGCTGAGTCTGTTTTAAGGAGATGTGTCTACTTCAAACCTCAACTCTTGGAGAAGCCTAAAGTGGTATCCATATACCACATTGTACCTACCTTCACATCATATATACTTAATAAGATGGTAGCTAATTTCATTCCAAGGATATGGTAGTCTTTCTCTTTTGACCCCGTTTTTGTCTTCCATTGCCTCCTCTCCTTCTAAAAATAATTTCTTCTTTGCAATTTGGTTGCTACCCTTATCCTCCTTTCTCCAAGGCATCCCTAAAGGAAGGGTGGTGATTTTGCCTATGATTTCAAGGGTGAGTTCTATATAGAGGCCTTTCACCACAACATTGGCATGGGTCCTAGTCAGTGGAATGAGGGAGAGAGAAAAGTCTCTCGCCACTTCATCATCATATCCCCTCAATTTTTCAAAGAAACCCATCTAATTGTGCCTTGTGAATATCTCTAGTACAAGAGGGTGATGATGAATCCTCACTGTGTTGATGGGTTCCCTCTTATTAAATCCCCCTACCATTTGTCTGTAATGGATGGAGGGTTGTATATGTTTGATACCAAATTTAATGGATGAGGAATTTTAAATGAAAATTATGTGTATACAATCCCCCTAGACTGCAATCTTTTTCAACAAAATATAAGGCTTTCCTATATGTTTTTTTACTTGGAAATTGTGGGAAAGTTCAGGTCCTACCTCCTTATCACTGTCTGATGAAGCCAACCTCTATTTTTCCCTTTTAAAATTGCTCACTGCCAATCCTATAGATGTTGTTCTATATCATGTAGGAGGTCTTGTAGGATTTCCTGTAGGATCTTGTAGGTGCTCCTGCACTAGAAAAAATAATCACTGCCTTTCCTGTAGACTGCTTCAGGGCCAAGAGAAACTTTGCTAGTGTGTAGCCTCGATAATGTGAATGCCCCTATGCATGAGAATCAATGTTTTATTTCCTCATATGGGTGATTTGAGTGGGATGTTTTGCTGGCAACCAAAGTACAAGTATCCATTTTTGGACCGTTGGTCCCATTACTATGTCATAATTCTCCTTACCTCGTAAAGGACTCCCACTTCAAGAATCCATAGCTTAACCACTTTTAGCATCATCTCTCCTTTTCCTTGACTTGAATGCTACCACATGTGTAAGGACTAACTATATTTTCCTCGTTGACTGAGTGAAGGTGGCCAAGTTAACTGGCCACCTTTTGCTTATAAAACCAACTCTTTCACAACTTTACATGTTTGATCATATCATGCTAATGAGATAGTGGAAGTGAGATACATACATGTGGTAATGATGCCTTGATGTTGTTTGTTTGAAGAGTGAAGTCCTTGCTGCATATTCGTTGCATGTGTTTCTCCTTCTTCTTTTTTATTGTCCTCTGATGTTTTTCTTTGATGTGCAGGTACTGGATGGTGATGTTGATGATCTTGATGCTACTACTAAGCTCTGGAGGAGCTTCTTTGACCTCTAGAACTCCATGTGGGTGTTGATTGCAACCTGTGATTTTTTTGTTTTGTGGGATAGGCTGCTACAGGATTTCTTACAGGATGTCCTATAGCTGCCTCTCCCTCAAATTGTTTAATCATTCTTCACTTCTGGAGCATGAGGATGGTTAGCATGGGTAGAGAAGGGGTCTAGGGATTGATTAATGAGATTTATAGCTTTCAGGTGGTGTCCCCTTGTTCTCTATCTTCATCCTCTTTTATTTGTGTCTTTTTTGAAAACTGTAATAATTTTTTTTGAAACTAACTTTATTGGATGAATGCAGGGGTGATCATGGTGGAGAGAAGCATGGTGATGGGATGGTGAAGTAGAAATTTAATTTTTTGACATAAGTGGGTCAACCCCTTGCTCTAGGGTCACTTCCTTTGGGATTCCCAAGTCACTGTAATTCCTACAGGATGATCCTGTAGGATTTCAAGGAATATTGTAGGTTTACAGGGAATCCTGTAGAAAACACAAAACCCTTGCAAACTTTGCTAAATGAGTAGAAAAATAGAGGGAATGATAGAATGATGAATGATAATAAATGGAGAAATAAAATATATGAACTGGATAGGTCCCTTTTGATCCTCTCTTGTTGCTCTGATCCTCCTCATGCTGACTTGCAAACAAAAGTTTAAAAATTTTCTTTTTTGAAAGCAACTAATCTGCCTCCAAGAGGTTTTCATCCTAGCTACTTGCCCTTGGCGCCTCAAAAGAGGTTTTCACCCAGAGATCTTTTTATTTCTCTCTTCTTTTTTTTGACACCATTCAGCCACCTCAAGAGGTTTTCAACCCAACAGTGGGACTCAGGTGCCTCATGGAGGTTTTCACCCGTCTCTCCTTCTTTCTTCTCTCTTTTTTTTTTCTTTTTTCTTTTTCAGTAACTTGATGAGGTAGAAGCTGAGACTTTCTCCACCACCATCACTGTATTGTTGATGCCTTCAATGAATTCTTGCTTTGACAAGGGCTTCTTGTAAACCTTCAATTTCTGCCCATTAACAAGGAAAGGAATAGCCTCTACATCAATGGTTCTAATCTGCACTAAACCATTGTCATGACATTTCTCTATGACATAAGGCCCTAACCATCTATTCCTTAAATTTCCTTTAAAATAATTGTATTTGGAATCATACAAAAAATACCAATCACCTTCTTGAAAAAAATTTTCCTTGATGTTCTTGTCATGCCAGATCTTCATCTGAATTTGAGTCACATCTGTCTGCAGGAGGGCCTACATTCTAAACTCATCTAACCCATTCAGTTGAAGAAATCTCTCTTTTTGTGCATTGGTGAGATCTAGGTCTAGTTGGGCTACCATCCTCAATGTACTATACTCAAATTCAATGGACATCACGGCCTTCTTCGCATAGACCAACTCATAGAGAGTGAATCCAATGGTGGTCTTCTAGGTGGTGTTGTAGGCCCAAGTGGCCTCAACTAATCTATATGCCCAATATTTTTTGTTGCTGCTAACCACTTTGGTTAGAATGCCCTCCAGCGCTTGGTTGGTCACCTCCACTTGCCCATTAGCTTGTGGGTGATAAGGAGTGGATGTTCTATGCTTGATCATGTGCTCGCTTAACAAGTCTTCAATCATTTTAGATGTAAACTGGTTGCCTTGATCGGTGACTAGTTCTCTAGGGTACCCAAACTTATAAAATACATTTTCCCTTAAGAAATCATCCAATTTTTGCTCTATTTCTACTTTGATTGCCTTGGTTTCAGCCCACTTGGTGAAATAGTTAGTGCACACAATGGTGTATTTATTTTTCTTGCATAGAGGGTTAATAGGTCCAACGAAATCCATGCCCCACTTGTCAAATGGCTCGAAAGTCACTTTATGTTGGAGAGGCATTTCATCTCTTGGAGTAGTCTTTGCCATCCTTTGGCACCGATCACATTAACTAGTATACTTTCTCACATCCTGATAAAGAGTGGGCCAATAATAACGAGCTTGTAACACCTTGAATGTTGTCCCCTTGGCTGCACAGTGACCTCCACAAGGCCCATCATGATAGGTCATAAGGATGTCAAAGAATTCATCCTCCCCAACACGTCTTCTTAGAATTTGATCTGGGCCTAGTTTGAAGAGGTTTCCCCCAATCCAAGTGAATGGGGCTCTCTTCTTCACAATCTTGATTTTCTCTTTGTAGGACAAATTCCGTGGGAACTGCGTATACACCAAGTAGTTTTCTATGTCAAAAAACGATGGAGAGAAAACTAAAATGGAGAATAAGTTTTCATCCAGTAACTGATCATCAACCATTCCCTCCTCCCCTACAAGCAAAGTTAATCTAGACAAAAAATCTACAACAACATTCTCCTTGCCGGGCTTATCAATAATAGTTAGATCAAACTGTTGTAATAAAAGTAACCATCTAATAATACGAGCATTAACATCAAGTTTATTCATCAAATATTTAAGTGTAGCATGGTCAGTATGTACAAATTTTTGGTAACCTGTAATGTAATGCCTAAATTTATTCAATGAATGCACAACAACTAGGAACTCCTTTTCGGTCATTATGTAGTTTAGTTCGGCCTTTGAGAGATTCTTATTGATGAAGTAAATGGCATAAGGTAATGTGTCATATATCTAGACTAGAGCTTCTCCTATGGCTTTGTGTGAGGCATCAACATGTATGTGAAAAGGAAGGGCCCAATTTAGGCCTCAGAGAATAGGTATAGTGGTCAATTTGTCCTTCAAGGTGTCCAGGGCCTCTTGACAACTTTTTGACCATACAAATTCAGTCTTTGGACAACAACCCAAATAAAGGAGAAGCTAAACTTGTTGAAGTCTTTTATAAACCTCTGATAGTATCCAGTTAATCCTAGAAAACAACTGACATATATTTTTTTTTGTGGAGGTGGGACCCTTTTGATGATGGATATCTTATTTGGGTCCACTTGCAGTCCTTGTTGGGATATTGAATGACCTAGAACAATCCCCGCAGTCATCAATAAATCACATTTTTCGGGACTAAGGGACAGGTTCATTTCAATGCCTTTTTTTAGCACCTTACCTAAGTTGGATAGAGCCTCCTAGAAATCACACCCATATGGTATGAAATCATCCATATAAATTTCAACTACAACATGGACTAGCTCAGAAAAGATACTCAGGACTACTCTCTAGAAAGTGGCAAGGGCATTGCATACGCCAAAAGGAAGGACCATATAGGTGAAAGTACCCCAAGAATAAGTGAAGGTGGTTTTATCCTGGTCTTCCGGGCAGATCTAGTTTTGATTGTACCTGCTAAACCCATCTAGGAAAAAGAAAAACTTTTTCCCTGCCAAGCCATCTAGCACTTGGTCGATGAAAGGTATAGGGAAATGGTCCTTCTTTGTTGCTTTTTTTAACTCTCTGTAATCAACAAAAATCCTCCACTTACCATTTTTCTTTGGAACCAACACCAAAGGAGAGACCCACTCACTATCCGAGATAGGCTAAATGAATCCTACATCTAGCAGCTTTGGTAGTTCTTCTTTGACTATATCCTTGAGAGCTGGATTCATTCTCCTTTGGGTTTGTCATACTAGTTTGCAACCTTATTTGATATAAATGTGGTGAGTACACACCAAGGGGTGCAATCCCTTCATTTCCTTGTAACTCCAAGCAAAGGCATCCAGATGTTCCTTTAGCATGTCGCACAACTTTTCTTCTTGGTGTACAGAAAGAGATGGGTTGATTTTCAAAGCTCTCTCATGGCCAAATTCTATGGTTTTGACATAGGTATGGCTTGAATCAGCTAAGCATAGATCAATATGATGGTTGTTCTAGATTTCCTTTACTACTTCCTCTAAGGACAATGTGCTGGGAGTTGGACTTTCAAGTATGTGTTCAATCAAATCATCTTCATCTGGTGGTCCTCCTCCCATGGTTGTTTCTAAGGTATAGAGTCAGGTTGAGTAGACTTCATCTTCTTCCTCCTCTTCCAGCCATAAAGGTAAGTCATGCTCTAGAGATGGTTGATCAGGAGGATACAAGGCTAACTTCTTGGACATATGCCCATTGTTTATAGTCATATTTCCAGCCTTGCAGCTAATGTAGGCACCGACAGTGGCTAACCAGGGCCTCCCAAGAATGAGAGGGTAACCAGTAAGCTTTGCCTAAGGATGGATAACTAGGAATTCCATAGGTTATTCCAAAGATTCAATGGAGACCATCACATCCTCCACAATCCCCTCAGGGGTCACTGTGGAACGATCTCCAAGTTGCAAGACCGTTGTGATCTTTCTCAATGAACCCTAGAGATCGAGCTTGAGCATGGTGTCCTTAGTCATTACATTAATGGCAGCCCTAAGATTAACCAAAGTGTGTGGGACAATGATTCCATCGATGTGCACATCTACTTCAGGTCTTCCAGGGTCAAAATACTTCAGACAAATTACCTGCCCCACAATTAAGTCGGACAACTGTTCAATGACATTAATGGTAGGGGTGTCTCTTTTTCACCTCCCTTAATCTTAGAAGCACTTCTCCTTAATCAAGTTGTTGTAAATAGGTACATCCTTTATGGCTTGGAGAAGTGGAATTTTGACACATAGATTTTTCAATTCACCCAGAAGTAAGGAAAATTTTAAGGATACAAATTTATTTTTAGGTTTAGAAACCTTAGTGAATCTTACTAGTCGCTAACATGCAAAGTATAAAATGTTTGAAGATAATTTTGTAAAAATATTCAAATTTATAATGATTTTATATAGTGTTTGTAAACTTTTGGCAATTTTTATACTATAAAATTTGGGCGAATCATTTTTAGAAAAAACGGAAATTGGTGAATATTTTTTTTGGAAAGAAACATGGAAAATTAGCCCACCTGCGAATACTAGCCCCTAAAATTTTCCTGCCCAGAAGTTCATTCTCATTTAGGGTAGGCTGGACTAGATGAGTTAATATCTCAGAAAAGGGTGGTGAATTTACTCTAGGCATGCTTTCCTCTCTTTCTTCCTCACTCTCCCTAGGTGGAGGTAGAGGTTGGTTGTCTGGGAGTACTCTCCCAGATATCACGTTGATTTCTTGAATCTCCATAGCATAAGCAGGATAAGATGTCTCTCCACTATATACTTGTTGTGTCTGTCTGTTGTTCAAGTTTGGATTTGGTTGGGTAGGCATCTGGGGTTGTTTAGGTGGAGTAGTGTGTAAAAGCTATGGTTGAGTAGGTGGTGAAGGAAATAAAGATGGAGCATTGTTGTATGGGGGCCTCCACCCCTGGGGCAATGCATTCCACTGAGGCTATGGTAGAGTATATGGCTGAAATGACTGGCTGGTCAGCTGGGAATGGTATTGAGGTGCAAAGAACCAATGAGGAGGTGTAGACCAAGAAGGATGATCAAGGGGGCCCCAAGAGGGAATGGATGTGGTCTGGTTGGGGTTGTAATATGCATGGGATGACCCTTGCATGCCCTGCTGGTATGGATGAGGCCCATGAGGTCTCCTTTGATTTATGTAGCAGAGATGTTCAGTCACCCCTTCAGTCCCCTGATACACAACGTTTAGTCCAAGTACAGAATGGCACTTGTTTGTAGAGTGGTTTTCTACACAGACTGAGTAGACTTCAATCAAATTCAATTGGCATTCATTCCTAGAGTGCCTCCTTGTGCATCTAGGGAAGAAAATGGCTAAGGCTCTCTCTGCTTCCTCCTGCTTTCTCTTGATGTGCATAGTGTCCATCTGTAGAACAAGGGTTGCAACATCTCACCTTTGAAATATTCTAGCATATTACCAATTTCACCTTTGATGGATGTATTCGAAGAGGGTGGACTTACCATAGGTTGACTAACCCTACCCTTTTTCCTAGCTGCCCTAGAATGGTTCCTAAAGGCAGTCTTGATATCTTCATAGGGTAGTTGGTAGATGTCCCCTCATGTTAGTAGGTTTAGGGTATCCATAAGATATTTCCTTACCCCTCTAAGTAGGACTAGCTTTAGTGACTCAAGATCAAGTGTGCACCTAGCCCTTTTGTAGCTGAGCCATAATCTTTCTTCATAATCCTCTAGGGATTCCTCATGCCCTAAGGTCATCCTAAGAATTTCAGTGTCTTTGGACCTGTAGTAGTCTCGATAGTTTTTGTTGAAAGCTTGATGTATCTAAGCCCAAGTTGCGATGCCCCATGAACCAGCACAAAGCTGCATCCTTGAGAGTGGATGGGAAGAGTTTCAACTTTTACTCATAATTGGTGTAATCATAGGTTCTGCATATGATAAAAAACTCAAACAAGAAATTGTCTGGATCTTCTGAGGTCAGGCCATGGAAATGAGGAAGAGCGGAGGGGCTTATATTCTTCATCTTGGTATCCCCACTAGTTTCTCTGATGGGAAAGGCACCCTCAACTGTTTCTCTATTTCCTCTGTCATTTCTATTTTCAGCCATTCGGTCAGTTGGAATGGGTTCTTCTTCTTCTTCTCCCCCTATAGGCTCTTCAAGTATCTCTGGTTGTTCACCTAATGGGTTCTCCAATTCACAACCACCGAATAAGAGGGAAGGTTGGATGTTTGAAGCAATGGGGCTATTGGGTAGAAATGTTATCCCTATTCCTACGAGCCATGAAAGAAGTGTCTTTGTTTTTTTTGTGTTTTTTCAAGACTTGAAGATAATTGAAGAATTGAAATTACAAACTGAATGGAAACTAACTAACTAAATGAAAACTAACCGCTTGAATGAAATCTCACTTGCAGAATGGAAAAGAAAGCAAAGAATGTAGAATAGAAGAGAAAGAAAACTAGATTACTTTTGCAAAAATGAAGCTTATAGAAGAATGTCAAAGATAAGAAATAGAAGAAAGAAAGAAGAAATCACATACTACTTAGACACCTCCCCAGCAACGGTGCCAAAAAGTGATGAGCACCAGCATTGTAGCGAGAATGTTGCAACTCCTGGGGCTACCAACTTTACTTTATCAATCCAGGGTTCGTACAGACATGGAGATGGAAGTGTTGTATAGAGAAATAAATGTGATGGGCCTTCTCTTTGTCACTTCTAAGTTGGCGATAGACTACTAAGGTTTTTCAAACCAGACTTCTATTGATTCAGAAGAAGCTTTATTACCAATGAGGAAAAGAGAAATCTACGCTAAAAGCAAACTTGTCTACTGCAGTAAGGAAAAAGAATGAAATCAAATGCTTAAACACACCATTATTCCTACTATCCTATGCATGCAAATTAAAACATCAAACATTCTATTGTTGCACATGTAAATGAATAGAATAACTCTATTTTTCTTTTTGTCTTTTTTGTGTGAAAGTGTGAAAGCTAACTTCTTTCGGTAATGTGGTAAGTGGCTTAGGGATGATGGTGAATGGTCAGAGGGCTTGGGAGACAAGTAGGGACCCTTTTCTAGCTTCCTAGGGGCCTTTCCCATAATTCAGCCTCAAAACAAGCCAGTACACTATGGGTCATCCAATAGGACGTCCTAATACGTTCTACATGATGTCCTAAATTCCTACACGATCCCTTGTATTCTTACATGATACAGCCGAGGGAAAAAGAATGGATGTTGAAGGTGATGGAAGGCTTAGGGAAGGTGGATGGTGGATGGAATGAGGCGAGGGAGCACCTAGGACTCCTTCAAAGCTAAAAATCAGAGTTGTGAGATGGCTGGATTTGCTCAAGAATCTTGGAGAAGTACTCTTCTGAAATGATGAAATTGGTGAGGGTTTTAGTGAAAGAAAGTGATGACCATGGATGGATGAAGTTGGGATGAGTTTGTTGATCATGACATCTCTATGTATTGTTGAAACTCCTACACTGCATCAGACATTAACATATATCCATAAATCATGTAAACAAGAAGGATTTCAATTAAATAAGGAAAACATAATTTCATGAACTAGCTGCCTATTTCATACATGGGAAGAACTTGCAGAATAATATGAAACATTGATGAGATCTACTGTGAGACTAAATATGGAAGAAATGATAACTAAATCCTATTCTTGCAAACTAATCAAATGCTAGCCTCAGTAACAAAAAACCCTAAATTCCATTAGAAACTAGAATTCTGTCTTTTTGGGGCTACATAGGAGTTATTTCGTCAAACCATGATCCCTGAAGGGAGAAGTGAGGAAAAATCCACCTACGGATAGCTTTTTGATAGCCCTTTATCTCTTCTAAGCTAATGCTAATGTAAGGCACAAATGGAAGCAAAATAATTAAATCCACAACTACTTGCAATGAAATAATGCTAAAGACAATTCAACTATGAAATCAACTAAACATACAAATACAAGAAGAGGATCCTTTGCTGCTAGGGTTGGGCCCTAACTATTTCGGGAATATTTAGTGTTTCTAAAAATGCCTAACCCTCTAGATCTAGTAGCTGATCTAGAAACAACAGTAAAAGAAATCTTAATTTTTCCTATAAGCAACAGATAAGATAAGGGACAGAGAACCTACTTGTAACTTCTGCTTGTTCCTTATCTCCCTTGACCGATTTTGCTTCTCCTTCTCGTACTTAAATCACTTGAGAAGTACCTACACAACTTACAAAATTAAAAACTTGTCAAAGCATAATGATCTATTGTTCATAAATAGCATAGAATCCATAGTATGATATACACATGAATGAATTTTACATAAAAACAATCATAAGGGGAAAATTTCGAAAGATTTATTGATAAGAGGAAAGATTACAACCAATGCGAGTTTGATCCAGCGTCATCCTTCCAATTCAATCTTTCTTCACCTTGTGAAAAGAATAACATTCCAACAATATCACAATACTTGCACTCAATCCTAATCTCATACCACCAACATCTCCTTGCAACTCAGTATATTTCAACCTCTAGATCTCTTATATGAGTGATCTATTTATAGATGAGTGAAAGAAGTTGTGTCATCAATGATGATGATGAATGCATTTCTATTTTTGGAAATTAGTTCCATGAAAGAGGGGATAGGATGATGTTACCCAATTCTCTTTTTCATCCAAACGCGAACTCAGAGGGATAGGTGGCACTTGAGAAACTTCTAGAGGCTTCCATTGGATGACGAATCTTCAAACCCTCACGGAAATTTTCCCAAGTTTGCTCATCACATGCTAAAGAGGGATTGAATGTCATGCATATCACTCAGTTAGTGTAGCTCTTGCAATGCATTGCAGCCTCATAGAATGCTTCCTGCGCTGATCTCTTTAGGGGCACTTTTTGGATTTTTTTTGCGATGGGACTTCTTTTGGAGTAAGGCATTCTGATGACTAACTTCTTTAGGGCATGTAACAATTGTATTAGGGGTTGATGAGCCCTAATAAAACCAACCTGTATTTTTGGGTTGATATGCCCAAATGGATCTGTAACAGTAGCCCCCTAAAGCATGAGGTTCTAAATATCTATGTCAGGTGAAATGCATTATCATGAGGATAGGAAGTTTTGAAACGGAAGGCAACTTACATCAATTACAATACAACACATCGTGATAATTTGATTTTTTCTCATGAACTAGCTGAGGGAGGCATTCCCATGCTAAGCTTATAAACTTTCATTACATATACATAAATCACATAGTCATCTACAAATATAGATGTGTGATCGATGATTAAGATGACTATCTATGTAAGGCCTTTGTACATTTGATTTGGTACTCCTGAATATATAGCAACTCAGATGGATGAAACTAGATCTGGGGTCTTAAATCTCATTCAATCTTCATGCAATGTACAAGTCTAACCATGTGAATAGATGTTCTAAGGTCGAACATAGAGAGACATCGTTTGATTACCAGTCGATGATGTAAGTTGTTAATAGACGTGAGAGGGATCACCGATAATAATGATGACTCTCAAGGTACTGCAGTACATTTTGCATGGTGTGAATAGATGACTTGATGTAGAAAACCATACAAATTCTTTCGATCGAAGGCCATTGATGTCAACATGTCGCTAGAAGTGAGAAACTTGCCATTGATGTATGCAAGCTTCAAGGTATTGAAGGGGTGTTTCTAAGTCAACTTCTTCGATGATGAGTTGATGTCGACAAGAAGCGAATCGTCATAGGAGGGCATTGATGTATTCCACATCTACGACATGAAATGAGGTAAATGATTTTTGAAGATGAGAATCGAACGATGACATAAGGTTCGGGAATGGAAGTCATGAAAATGAAGGGTTATGGTATTTCAACAAATGAAGTTTTAACTGCATGACTTCTCTTGAACATATCGACGACACTGAGATGAATTGGTAGCGTTGACCCAAAACAAAAGTGATGGATGATGTGATAGACCAACAATGTGATAACCATCAAACTGAATGACCCAACCCAACTAGTCACGGAGATGAAGTGAAAGTGTCATGTTCAAGAGCAACTCGATACCATAAAGTTTTCTCAATTTTTCCCATTTTCCCCAGTCATTGCTACCAATACCTCTTTATTTTTATCAATCTCGAGGAGGATAACATATGCTTTTTCTATAATTAACCCTTCAAGCAAACCCATCCCTACTTGATGTTTTAATGATTCTAGCGACGGTAAAACTTGGCCTTGTCTAGATGGACAAGTTTGTCACTTTTGATATTTTAACAAGTTTAACGACAAAGATAACTCGATCCTTTTCACGTTTAGAGCATTTGAAAAGGGACGAAAAGAAAACTCTATTAGTTCTTTTTCATAAAATAATCCCTCAAGTTCGAAAAAGCATAAAATAATACAAGAGAGATGTCATTTCCAATCCTTTAACAAGCTGGAATAGACAAGTCCTCAACAATCTTTTCTTATTTAGAGAGTCTAAAAAGAGTTTACAGACGACTCTATGGTTTCTTTCCATTTTTATCAAAGCTTGGAAAAGAAACAATAGCTTGCTTTGTGGTCAAAGATACTCAATTCACCATTTAGTATATTGGATTTTGTTTTCAGTCATTCCTACTCAAAACTCCACCAAAGATGATTAAAAATACATGTTCATGGGTAAAAATGAATAAAAAACCATCATTCACTTGATTTACATGTAAAAGTAAATATAAAAAACAAGTTTGGTAATTCATTTTAGCCATTTCATTTTTACTATTTGATTTGGAGCTCTAGAGTAGTTTTTTACCCCAAACTTCACCAGTTGATTGCAAAGGATTATGTGGATCTTTTCTCACATCGTCAAGACCAGGTAGGAGCTATCCCAGTGCTCTTTCATTCTATTCCATTCATTTTCAATTTTGAGCAAAAATTCTTAGTTTTTTAGGCCCCTAGGGTTTCATCTTGCGTTTTCTGGATCATCGTACCCTTTCCCTATCGAAAGCTACAATGCATTTCATGCACCTAAAAGGTAGCATGCAATGCATAACACTGTCTCTAAGGAGGGGGTGCGATGGGCACAAAAACTAAAATTAAACAACTATTTTTTCCCAAATTTTTAACTGATTTTTGCACAAGTTGGATCCTAATTTGTCTAATGGTTGTGTTTCAGATATTCATCGGATTAAAATGGTCATTACATGGAGAGAATGAGAACATGAGGAATAAGGCATGATTGCCTTAAATGATCAGGGCATAGTTGATTCCTTAAGGAACTGTAGGTTTCTGAAATACTTTCGCTTATCAAACATGCGGAAAGAAATTGAACTGCTACAGTATCTTGTTCGTGCTTGGGATCCTACTGACCATCTTTTTCACATTAGGGGCAAATCGATCCCCTTTACCATCAAGGATGTTTAGTTTCTGACGCGTTTATTGAGGTGGAGTGCCCCCATTTCATTATTAGGATTCACTAGAGGAGGTGAATCAGTGAGAGATTATACTCGTCAGTTCTGTCAGGAACGATCTCAACCCAACAGAGATGGAAAGATTCATATCCGAGATGTTAGTGATCTACCTTTGAGAACAATCCTCTTTACCCTTGCCAGACTAGCTAGCAATGCGGCTTTACATTTGACAAACCAATCTTATATGCAGCGTGCTTTAGAGTGCTTGGAGCCAAAGGCATTCAACTGGTGCGAGGCAATTCTTCCATCTATGAGAGAACAACTGACCAAGGCAAAGACTGGGAAGACAAAAAAATTTGGTTATGGGTCTATCTTGATTTCCTTCGCCTTGGAGAGAATCCTGCTTATGCAACCACAACACATTTTTCTAGGAGTACCTGGACCTAGGGACCCACGGATGCAGAGGTGGGTAGATCTTATGGCTAGGCATGCTGGCCAGTCATCGATCTCATTTTCCTCTGCTTTCTTCGAGTGGTTCAACTGTCAAGAGATGGCCTTCATGGAATATCCATATGTTGGGATGGACTTCCATGGTGATACGGATCTGGTATTGCCAATTGAGGTGTAGTGGAGCGCTATTGGTAAATTGATTCGACCATGTTGTTTTTGTTTTTGAAGTTTTTAATTTTTTTATGTTTTTTTTATTGTTACCAAAACTAAACAAACTTGCATATTTATGTAGATGTTGGATCTGTTCGAGTTGTGGTATGCTTACGAGAGGCAGATGCGCCAGTTCAGAGAGCTATTGAGAAGGTAGTTCTTAGAGATTTGGACATAGCGGAGGCCTTGGCTTAGCTGCAGGATCACATAGAGGGTTTAACCCTTGGTATTCTGAATGTCCGGATTGAGGAGTTACCCATGAGATTGCAGTACTATACCATTGGCATGTCGAGTCATTGGATGAGACTCCTGCATATGATAGCACAGGCTGTGACCTATTATCATCAACAACACTAGCCTAGTAGGATATTTTCTACATTCATTTTTGAGTTTTTGGGTCAGATCATTGATTTTGTCTCGGACACAAATTATTTGCAAAAACATATATACAACTATCTATTTGACTTTCATAGTTTTATTGTGGTTAAGTGATGAAATCTTGTTCAAATGATGATGTGATTTGAAAAAATGCTTTCTTTACATATGATGCAAATGTCTATTTAACACATAGTTTGCTAGAGAGTCAGTTAATGTGTTTAAATTTCTGGAAATATGTTGATATTAGATAAATTCAAAATGTCTTTCCAAATTTCGAACCCTAAGGAACATGAAATGAATTTCTGGGTTTCGAAAAGAATAGATGCCAGTAAGTTGTAGTACGACAAGCTATGAGTCTAGCCTAATGATGATTTGGCATATGCCAAGTGAAATGGAATCAGAGAGGAGTTCCATCAACGCGCTATACTCAGCAATGTTGTTTGTCGATCGACCAATACATATCCCTTTGAAAGTCAATAATTCGTCGCTTGGAGTGAAATTGGCCCACACTGCAGAAGATTAAGTCTGCATACTACGACTAGCTCCATCGGCATACCCAACAAATGGTTCTGAAAAGTTCGACATCTGCAAAAAACGTGAAGTGTATTACCTAACTAAATGAAAACTCTAAAGAAAAACACACACTCTAATGCAAATAAAGCATATATACATAGCTTTTTACTACACTCAATTAAGCATAGTAATGTTTAAGATACAACCCATTTCAGGGATGTGCCAATGGAATCCCATCATAATCTATTAGCTCATAGGCCCCTTTCGACAACACACATTTAACAATGTAAGGGCCCATCCATAATGGTTCAAATTTCCCTGCTCTTAGTTTATCAGAATCCTTATCATAAAGCAAGACCAAGTCACCTTCTGAGAAGACACAAGGCTCGACATTTCTATCATATTGCGCCTTGACGCATTTCTTATGAGCTTCATTAGCCAATGCGACATCATGACAGGTTTCATCTAGATGGATTAATTCCAAGAAACGTGCTTCTTCTTCATAACTATTGGGTAGCAGGTCGATTGCGAGTTTAAGGGACTAAATTTCGCATTGGATTGGTAAGATTGCTTCCAAACCATACACCAACTGAAAAGGCGTAAATCCAATTGCATTCCTCACAGAGGTCCAATATGCCTATAGAGCTGAGTACAAAATTAAATGCCAATTCCTTTTATGGACTCCAACCATTCTTTGCAACATGCGCTTAAGGATTTTTTTGATAGCTTTAACTTGTTCATTAGCTTGCAGATAGTATGGAGTAGAACTATTATGTGACAGTCCTAATTTAGTAGTTAATTCGAGCATCATGTGATTGCGAAAATGTGACCCATGATCTGTAACTATAGCTTGTGGCACACAAAACCTGGAAACCACATGGTTAAAAAAAGAGTAGCCATTTCACCACTGTTGTTCAATGTAGGCATCGCCTCGACCCATTTAGTAAAATAGTCGACAACGACTATAATATACCCATGCTCCCTAACCGAGGTGGGGTTACATGTCATAAAATCAATGCCCCATTTTGCGAATGGGCCAACAATGATGACTGGGTGCAGTGGTGCAAGTGGTAATCTGGTTTTACGATAAAAAATCTAGAAAGCATGGCAACTTCTGACAACAAGAATGTAATCTTTGAATATGGATGGCCAAAAGTAACCTGCTCTTAAAAAATTTTGTGCATTTGTGTAACCAGATAAATGCCCTCCACAAGCACCTGAATGACATTCATTAAAAGATTTTTCGGCCTCCTCAAGCATAAGAGACCTACGTAAAATCGTATCGACACCGCGATGATAAAGTGTATCACCAATGATCAGATAATCTTTGCTTGGTATCAAATAAATCATTGTTCAGAGTGAGAGCTATTAGGCCAAAAAGCTTGGGTCTGGAGATAGATCAGTGTATCTCCATACCATGGATCACTTGATGAAATTAGAAATAGAGACTCATCTAAGATTGATGCTTCTAATGTTAAATCATTGGAGGACGATGGAAAATTGCAGAGTAGATCAACAAAGATGAGAGATTTCCTTGATTTAGATTTGATGAATTCCAAATCAAACTCATGCAAGATAACTATCCATTTATAATATTTTCCCCCCAGCAATTGACGTGACAAAATGTATGTCATAGGGTTGCAATCTGATACTATGGTATTTTTGCGAAGGAGGATGTAATGACGAAATCTCTGTACGGCTTGAACAGCTACCAATGCTAACTTTCCAACATATGAATATTTTCTTTCTGTATCATTGAGATTACGACTCAAATAATAATTAGGATGTTCGGTTCCACTTTCTTCTTGAACTAGAACGATACCATTGGTTGTATCTGTAGCGGCGAGATACAGGTAAAAGTCTTTTTGATAATTTGGGGCATACATTAATGATGCTCTAATCAGTGAATATTTGAGAGCATCAAAAGAAGCTTGCGCAACTTGGTCCCAATGGAAGGGTACCCCTTTCTTCAATAGACGTGTATAACCTTTAGCTAGTTCATCGTAGTTTGGAATGAACGTCCTCAAAGATTTTTCCTTCCCTTGAAGTCTTTGTATCTGTAACAAATTTGAAGGTGGAGGCATGTCAAGAATTGCCTAAACCTTTATTGGATCGAGTCGAATTTTGTCTTTTGAAACTATGAATCCGAGCAATCGACCAGAGCCAACACAAAACACACATTTGTGCGGATTGAGTCTTATCTTCTAGTGTCAACATCGTAAAAATATTTCTCTCAAGTGTTGCAGATGATCAGTCCATTTTCGCAAATGAGCGGGCAAATCATCAAGATAGGGTTGAACAATGTGTTTGATGTCATGGAAGGCATAATTCATTGCCCTCTGAAATGTAGCCCCTGCATTCTTCAAACCAAAAGGTAGCTTTCAGTAAGAGAATGTTCCCCATGGACAAATAAAGGTAGTTTTTGATTGGTCCTGTGGACGGATATTGATTTGATTGTAGCCAGAAAATCCATCCATAAATGAAAAGATTTCACATTTAGCACATTTGTCAATAATATGGTCGATAAAGGTAGGATAATTGTCCTTTGGACATGCTTGGTTTACATCCCTATAAGTGACGCACACTCAAATTGTCCCTTGTTTTTTCATCACTGGAACAATATTAGATACCCAATCAGTAAGAGGTACAAGGAAAATGAAACCAACATGCAAAATTTTTTCAACCTCTGCTTTAATGGCAGCAGCTTTCTTAGGATTACTGGTCGAAGTTACTGTTGTATTGGTTTGACATCAGGGTACATTTTAAGCTCATGTTCACCAATGCTTGAGCCGATGTAGGGCATCTCCTCATAAGACCATGCAAACATATCTCGAAATTCACGAAAAAGAGTAGAGTAATTATCTAGTTCCAATGGAGAACAAGATTTTCCGACATGAATGTTTTATACAAAGTTAGGCTTGGTCAAAATGTTTATAGAAATCATTTCTTCTATGTTAGACAAATTACACTCAGAATCTACAGTATTTATAGAATTTGACAAGAAATCAATGATCGATGGGTGATAGAGTTCATTTGAATACTCTTCATTGTGATCTCGAAGGTGAGAACGATGATGATAATCTTCCCATGGTGTCTCTCCGGTCATCATTGATTGGATGACTCCTTCATCCGTAGAATGTATATGTGAAAAATGATATGAAGAGGTACCATATTCTAATGACCTATCTACCAATGAAATAGTTGAGTGTGGATTAGGGTTTGCCGCACAAGCCCAAAATATTTATTGCTATGTCAATTTGATAGAGCTTGGCGGCATTACCTTGCCACGACCATCACTTCCAAAGAAGTTGGAAATATTCTTATAGTCAGATGATGCAGAAGAAATCATGTTGCAGGTATCCACTCTTGCCACTTCCGCAAAGCTAGATGGTGACGGGAGAGTAAAAGTGCCCATTAGGGAAGGATCTTTAAGGAGACCTACTCCAACATTCTGAAGTGATGGTGAGTGTCTGTGTATCAATGGAATGCTTCCCATAGCATGTGAACTATTGAAAAAGGAGGCTAGATGATCAATGACTGTGATTCCACTTTTGAAGGGAAATGCAATTGTTCGAAAGTATGTGGAAACAACAGTATCCATAGCATATACACAAGGCCTTCCTAGTAAAATGTTGTAATCAAGGAGTCCGTCAACTACCTCCACTTCAACGTTTACTATTTTTCTCCCTAGTTCGATTTGCAGGTTACTTAAAATCCCATATGGAGTGTATGTTCTTCCATCGAATGCTTTCAATGTAGTTGGTGATTGTGACAAGGGTGGTGAACCAAGAGTTTTCCAACAGCTCATGGACACAATGCAAGTATATTCCCACTCATCAATAATAGTTTGATGAACATTTTTGTTGAGATATTTTACTTGTATTAGGAAAGCTAATTGCACTGGTAATTGTGGTGCATATTCTGCATGGTTAAAAACCACAAGATTTGAATCCATAGGATTTATTCCACCTATTACAGACAATAAAGCTTGTTTCTGGGAGGGATAGTTTTGCAACACCTCAAGTGTCGACATAGTGGAAGGTTATTGAGCCAGATCTTCCACTATATTATAGTCTTGAGCTGCTCGAGCATGATTATTGAACGTCGATTTGTGTACAAGTCCATTTGGTGGCTTTATCATCAATTCAGGTAGAATTGGTGGAACAGCTTCTGGTGAAGTCGAGGTCGAAGTAATAGGTTTATCAGTAGCCTGGTTATTCGACGACAACACATTTCCATTCTTTATTCCTTGTTGACACCAAAACATCATTTTGTGGATTTGCGATAGATAATGTGAGCACTTGGGATGTGGAAGCATTATTAGTTGCAACCAAATGTGTTTCTAGGGTTGGAAACGGATCAATCAAGACTATTGAGGTATTTGAAGTCTTTAAAAGTTTAGAGACCTCAGAGCGATGTGGATAATCTCTTATATAATGCTTGTCATTACATATCAGACATGGATAACAAGATTTCCTAGTAGCAGTAGGGGATTTAGATGATTTCTTAGGAGTGGAATTTTCCTATTTCTTTTTGTTATTCTTCCCCTTTTTCTTACCTCCTGGTTGCTTTGGATTTTTGCCTTTGTTCAATGACACAGCATTAATCTCTAAGGCAAGAGGGCTTTCTGCTCTATTTGTAGGTTGGTTAGAAATAACAAGAGTTTTACTAGCTGGTCCTCCTAATGTCTGTGTGCTTGAGGAAACGATTACACCATCGCTAGCATGAGAGTCCCTACTCGATTTTGGAGGTGGATGAATAGTAAAGGCTAGTCTAGGTGCATAAGGAATTTTATCATAGAGAGTGCCAAATTATGTGTAGATCAAATCTAAGTATTGGGCATGAGCGATAACGTGCTCTTCTATGACAACTACGCCTTTTGCCACATCCTTGGTGATAGATGGAAATAAGGAATTTATGAACCACTAAGCTAAAAGTTGATCAAGAACATATGTCTTAACCATTTGACAATGATGCCACCACTCATGAATATGATCTGATATATGGGTGGTCAAGAGTTCTATTCCAGTTTCGTATCTGATAGGTAAGTAGAAGTGGGTCAAAAAGGTGGTGGCTAAAATGGTGAAGTTATTGAAAGAAGCTCTTGGTAATTCAATGTACCATTTAGCAGCTGCACCACTAAGCGTTCTTTGGAAAAGATGAAGTCTGATCGAATCATCATTCAAAGTATTGGATCAACACCATAGATGAAAGGTCATACCATGATTCGATGGGTCTTCTCCTAGATTTCCATTAAACTTTAAATATGGTAACTTATGTGGAATCACCGGCCACTAGGGTGCATATGCAATTGGATAATTAGTGAGCCAGTTTAAATTTGGTAATTCTAAAGTTGCTACAAATGGCAACTGTTGATTCAAGTCGGGTTGAGCGTACCCAAGATATGATGGAATTGCCTATGCCATAGGTTTTGCATACCAGCATAGGGCATCTGTATTTGGTAACCTTGGTAAGGTTGTTTAACAAAACCAGTATAAGGTGGTTGTTGATAACTGGATTGGAATTGTCTTTTTCCATAACCTGCAAAGCCTTCTTTCCCAGGTCCTTGGTAAGCTTGATATTGACCAAAACCAGTTTGAGCTTGCGAACCAAGTCCAAACTGGGGTTGGGACTGTTAGAATTGGGGTTGTTGGAATTGCGGTAGCCACGGTTTTTGAACCAACTATTGCTGCCCAGTAATGAAGGATTGACCAAGTTGTGGATCAACTATACTATGGTAAGCCTGGGTCATTACAGATAAAGGATACTAACCTGAGGTTGTTGTTGGGCTCTAGAAACAAGTGGCTATTGTATAACAACTTGAGAAACTTGAACCTCTTGACTTGAAACTTATGGTTGCAAGGAAGAGGGATCAGTTTGTATCGGTTGAGATACAACAGATTGAGTTTGTGACTGTGGCACAATAGTAACAACAGGTGTAGTAGGAATATTTGACATAGTCTACATTGATTGTGTTGAATACACAAGTCTTGGTTGAGTCGACACTACTGGTTGCCATTGAAAAACTTTAATTCTAGGTTGACTTGAATATTGTGGGAAATTAACGTATGGTTGTCCCCTGGAGTAGGGAGGATATGGTAAATAAGCATATTGCTCTCCATACGACGACAATCCAATATTTAATGGATACACAGGTCTTTGATGACTAGACTACCCAGTTTGATACTAATGTGCAAGATCAAACTGTTGACTTCCCATTGAGAAAAACCAGATAAAATTCTAAACATGTTTATGGGTGTTGTCCATGGTGCAGAAGCAACCCCTGAGTGGGTTCTAGACAATGATTGGCAACCAACTAGGATGGATGATTCACCATATAGGTGCGGCTCAGGTGTAGAAGAAAACATCGAAGGTGTTACAACAAAATATTCTGCTATAGCTGCATCAAAATATACAGATCTGGATGTTGACAGTTGTTCAACCATAGTTAACTGGCCCAAAAGTTGTCCTAAAAATTCGATGGGAACTTGCAAAGGAGTAGAATCAGATGAGGCAAAGTAATTAGCAGTAGCAAGATAAATATTAATCCCAGTTCCAAAATGAAATGGGGTTCCAGGTGTGGAATCCTCTACTATCTATTCTATAGCAATCAAATCTGGTGGAAGAGGTTGATCGTCAGGTCCGTAAAAGATTTCTAGTGTTGATGAAAGTGTAGTTTCAAACTGACTGATGTTGGAGGGGTAACAAGTTCTGAATGTTGAAATTCGAAGTCGAGATGTTCAGGTAAATGAACAACAGTTTCAAAGGGAGGTTCCTGAACAACTTCTGGTTTAGATGTAACTTCTATTTGAACTGGGATAGATTCCGAACCAACTCCTGATGGAGTTGTTTTAGGTTCATAAGTACTTTCTGGTTGATCAATTTCAAATTGAGTATCAACTTGTTGTTGGACAACCTTGGTTGTTGTTACACTAGGATCAATGCTAATGTCCTCAAGTAACTATGAAACTTCCTCTTTAGGAACAGATGTACCAGAAATAATTGGAGTAACCGGAGTCTCTGAAGCTATTGAAACAAATGTTTCAAACAACCTAGAAGTTCTTGATGTACTAGACTCAATTAACGAGACCGCTTTATCCGAATTGGTGTCGCTTCAGGAGGCAAAGGCAGTTGACTCGCTGTTCTCCGCGAATGACGGCATTTGGGTTGAATTTCCTCCACAATTGTGGATTATTTAAATATCAACTTAAACTCAACTAAGGAGAAAGGATGTTATTCATGGTCAATTAATTTTACGACACTTGGAACACAACTTCACTTTTTCAGTTTTAAAAAGTCAAGAAAAAGAAAAAGATGACTCTAGTCACCTTCGATTTTTAATGAGCCTAAAAGGACAAGTGCTCAGATGATCCTTTTACTTTTAAAGAGTCGAAAAGGAATGAAAGTGACTACTCTGGAGACTCTAGACAAGAGGTTTTACCAAACAAATTGCAAAACTGCAATATACACCTTGGTGATAAATGAAAGAGAAATTACCAAGGACATTACGTACAATAGTCAATCTTTCTGAATGCTGTGTTCAGTGCATTACTATTGGTAAGGTGGTAGACTCGACTTCCTAGAGATAAAGGATTTCAACCTATTGGGGTCTCCCCCTATATACGCGACAGTATAGGGGGCACAAGTCCGTACTAGTACTTATCGAATTAAAGAGGAGGAATCACCCAATATTAAGTGAAAATGACAACCACTAGGTTTAAAGATGCCGGAACACGTCTCTAGCCTAGACCTCCAGATGTTTTTCATTAAGTTCCAAAGAGTTGTTAGATTAATTGATGTTTATTTTAATTTTATCTTCATTAGAAAATTTGACTTTGAAGGTTCACCACGAAATATGTTTTAAAATTCCTAAGAATGCAACTAGAATGATAAGCACTCTTTTATTTTGATTTCAACAATGAAAATCCTGGCTATGAGGGATAGAGAATAGAAGTACTTTTTAAACAAAAAAAAAGAGAAGAAACTAATGTAATTCCCTAAACCATTCCTTTAAGTACACAAACTGCAACTCTAAAATACAAATGCATGTATTTCTTTTCATTTTCTCTTAATGTGAATGATGCAATAAGAAAAACTAATGCACAAATGAATCAGAACTTTTTCATAAAAAATGGCATTTGTGACAATTTCTTTCAAAGAGGGAGGAATACTTGTACGACACTTTCAATTTTGAAGAAATTAAGCTTTTCGACACTTTGAATGAAAATCAAATCAAATGCACAAAAAAGATCGATCGACTATCTATGAAGAAGGATTTTACGACACTTCACTTTCTGAAGAAAATGATGATTTTACGACACTTTTCGATCAACATGACAATCGATCAAAAATACTTTTTGACAATGGATTGAAAATGACAAAACAAATACATAAAAACATTCACCAATCCTAGTCTAAACAGCGCCAGATTAAAGAGATGAAGGTTGGTTTCAGAGATGAGACATCATTCATATTCAACAAGAAATCCAATCAAAGATGAAAATTGACAAAAAATTCAGCTCCTAGATGGGAAAACTGATCTTCAAGAGATTAGTGCAGGTTGCGGTGATAATTGTGTGATGCATAGAACTGTATCCATGCGGGAAGTGCAATGCATAGTAGGCACCAATTAGAGACAATGCGCTGATTACAGTGAGCGATTCTAAAGGTGTTTTTGGCTCAAATTTGATTCAATTTTTAGTGAATTTAGACTTGAATTCAATAAATGACAGTAAGCACAGTGTATTGGAATTCTCTAAGAGCTACTTAGCTACTAAAAAGGGAAACTCTCCTCAGTGGAGTTGCCAATTTGTTTTAGGAATATTTAGTGTTTCTACAAATGCCTAACCCTTTAGATCTAGTAGCTAATCTAGAAACAACAGTCAAAGCAATCTTAATTTTTCCTATAAGCAACAGATAAGATAAGGGATAGAGAACCTACTTTTAACTTCCGCTTGTTCCTTATCTCCCTTGACCGATTTTGCTGCTCCTTCCCGTACTTAAATCGCTTAAGAAGTACCTGCACAATTTATAGAAACAAAAACCCGACAAAGAATAATGATCTATTGTTCATAAATAGCATAGAATTGATAACATGATATACACTTGAATGCATTTTACATAAAAACAATCATAAGGGAAAAATCTCGAAAGCTTTATTGATAAGAGGAAAGATTAACCAATGCAAGTTCGATCCAGTGTCATCCTTCCAATTCAATCCTTCTTCACCTCATGAAAATCATAACATTCCAACAATATCACAATATTTGCACTCAATCCTAATCTCATACCACCAGCATCTCCTTGCAACTTAGTATATTTCAACCTCTAGATCTCTTAGATGAGTGATCTATTTATAGATGAGTGAAGGAAGTTGTGTCATCAATGATGATGATGAATGCCTTTCTATTTTTGGAAATTAGTTCCATGAAAGAGGGGATAGGATGATGTTTCCCAATTCTCTTTGTCATCCAAGGGCGAAGTCAAAGAGATAGGTGATACTTGAGAAACTTCTAGAGGCTTCCATTGGATGAGGAATCTTCAAACCCTCACAGAAATTTGCCCAAGTTCACTTATCGCAGGCTAAAGAGGGACTAAGCGTGATGCATAACACTTAGTCAGTGTAGCTCCTACAATGCATTGCAGCCTGATAGAAGGCTTCATGTGCTGATCTCCTTAGGGGCACTTTTTGGATGTTTTCTGTGATGGGACTTCTTTGGGAGTAAGGCATTTTGATGACTAACTTCTTTAGGGCATGTAACAACTGTATTAGGGGTTGATGAGCCCTTATAACACCGACCTGTAATTTGGGGTTGATATGCCCAAATGGATCCGTAACACTAACCCAAGAGCTTCAGCCCTCTGATTCAACTCAGTGCTGGATCAAGGAAATGCTCATTCTCATTATCAAATCAGAAAATTACATAACAATGGCTTCCACAAGTCTTGAACTCGAAAATGACTAGTGTTTTTACAACAAAAATTCAAATCCTAATGAGGCTTTAGGCCTCTTTATTTATAAAACTAAAGTCTCCAACGAATTCCTTAAATCTAGGGAGTCTCGGCTCCCAAAATCGAGATAAACAGACTCTTTAACTATCACTTGCTTGGTTACCTTTTGATCTCCATGATTTGGCTACTTGTACTCTGAGCTACTGTGATTGGTGGAGTAATATTCAAATGAGTGAGGAGTAAATGAGGAGGATCTACCTCCTACAATCTCTCCTCCTTTGTCTCATTCAAATTTCAACCCTTAATTAGCCAAAATTTCCATGATTTTCTCTCAAAAACCTACAATCAATGCACATTAGTCCACTAGGCATAATATCTCACTTGACTCATCTCATTAAGAAAAATACAATCAATATATCTAATAAATTATGAGAAGTGTTGATTTGAATAAGATAGGAGGTTTATTAATGGTCCATATAATTACCCAACGATGAGGCTCATCACCGATCTTCTGTGTTCTTGATTTATGCAATCACTTGCCACTTAGCCATTCGTTCTACTTTGGGGAATGTGGAACATTCATTATTAAATGTTCACCTTGCATTTTTGCATTCTTGCATTCTTGCATTCCACAATGATCCATATTGCACTCTGTATGTTTCAAATCTCACATTTTGTACTTAGTCTCTCATAAAGCATTATTTTCAAAAAAGAAAAAAAGGTCTTATTATCAGCAGGGACTTCAAAAACAAACACATATTTTCATTAAAAGTCACTATATGTATACGCATACATCACATGGAGATGGTAGTTAATATTAATAACATTATTTTTCATGAAAATGCATGATTGCAACAAATTAAGCCCACTTTTGGGACACTTAAACAATTCTAAAATCCTAATAAAAGGTTATTATAGTACAATCACCAACAAGTGTTATTGAATATCATTAAAAAAATCTAGTGAATGGAAAAAAAACAACCTTATGGAGATACTATTAACACTTTTGAACAAGAGGACCGTGCTTTTCACTCGTTAATTTTTTACAAATGGTACTTGGTATTACCATAAGAAGAAAAATATTTTAATAATATTTGGAATTCTATAATTTGTAAATCTATATCCATTGCCAAAGCTTGCAAGTTCAAGAAAATAAAATCTTGGTGCGCTGAGAAGTTTGATAAATTCCAAAGGCTGATACAACTTTAGGAGAGAACCCTCATTTTCATTGATTCCTAGACTTTTTTTGAAGATCCTATGACTACCCACCTCCAGTAAAACTATAAAGGTGCGTGAATTTTATTCATCTCTCAATAAACAAGGTATATTAATTAATCTTCTAAGAAAATTTCTCACTCAGTCGTCAATTGGTTCAGGGTATCTTGCTAAAATTGAGGTAAGTTCATTAGCTAATCTATATTGAGAACTTGCATGGATATTTACATGAGTTGATTGAAAAAGACTCATCAACTAACATACCAAGAAATGTTCTCTATGTTATACATTAGTTTGTCCATGGGGGAGTTATATTGATTGGGTCCATGTCATTTCCAATGAAATATATTATTAATTAGGGAATTATCATCAAACCAAAAGATTCTATAAGAATTCCTACTTATTTTATGCTCTTTTTTATTCTAGTGTATGTAATGAGTTGCATCACTATGAAACATAGATCTTACCAAGGAAGTTTCCAATTTTGGTACACATTTATATGGAATAACAAATCCCAATTCTTTTCCCACTAGATTCATAATGATTTTGTTGTAAAATTCAAAGAAATGATCCTAGTTTCTACAAAGAGGGTCTCGCAGAATGCCAAAATTTTCAATTAAAGAAGAGAGGCATGTAAATATGATGAAAAAATCTCTTAGTTCAAACTGTTTGGATTCAAAGGGAAACCATTTAACTTTTCTATGTTATGTTCTTGATAAGTTTTTTGCAGCTAAGTTATTTAGACAATATAAATCTCGGGAAAATTTCTTTGATAAGAAAAGAAAGAGACAATTTATTTCACTTCCTTTCCAAATCACATATATCAAAGTAAGGAATTATATCATCTCATATTCTCTCTATTGGTTATTGTTAATATTTCTATATATATTTTTGAAAATATTGTTTTCATTTGTATGAAAGATAGGGGAGACTACATATGTCCATGATAAATATTGGAAAATGAAGATTTTTTGAAATCTTGTTTTTGGACTTTTGATGTCCAATTTGGATCACCTATATTTGAATGAATTTTTATTCTAATTTCATAGCTAAAATTGGATCATAATATATATGGTTGGAAATCTTATTCTGAGACCTCTCCAATGGTATATGGAACACCCTCTAACTCCATAGGAATGAGGAGACATGAAAGATTCTGTAAGGATGACCCAACCAACGTACAGGAAAATTGACCCAACTTGTGTTACAAGTTGGCCCCATAAGTGAATGTAGAAACACTATAAATAAAGGATATATGAGTTCAAGTGAATCCAAGAAAAAATATATTTGAAGTTAGAAAAGGAGTTGAGGAATAAATTTTGGGTGATTCTCAGATTATAAAGGTGGAAGAAAAAAATGTGATTTATGGGGTGAACAAGCCATCTTGGAATTTTCACTATAACTTTTCTTCTAGAATTTCTCAGCCCATGAAACTTGGAGGCTTTAAAATGAACATCCACATGTACCTATGGCTAAAATTTCAAAATTTTGTTTCCTGTAATTGTGGAGATATGCTATGAGGAAGTTAGACTTCTTGAGTGCTCCTGAAATCTTCTTCAAATAGGTTAGCTTGGAAATTTTTCTATAACATTCTTTTCATGATGTTTTTGACTGTTAAATCTAGAGGAGAGAAATAAGATAGCTCTAGGTACCTATGGTAGAATTTTTTGCACTACATTTTTAGAAATTAATACATGGCATGTTGTGAAAGGTCATTATTGGGAATCCATAGAATATCCCTATACTATGTGTTGGCTTAGTGGGTCCTGACCCAGGTTCAGAGTTAGTTGTGCCAAAAGAAACCCTACACTACTGGCCCTTTCAAAATCAACCTGCTTAGCACAAACTGAAATCTCACCCAAAGCAGTATTGGGGTATGCTGGAACCAAGTTTCACCATCCAAAGATCAGTGTGATGTCCTTTTTATGTTTTAGATATGCCTTCGCGCAAATCTCTAAAACCTTAGGTCTTGGTGTTGTAGTTTCCTTCAAATGGCCTCTAGACCTCCACAAAGCTCTACGATCGGCATAAGCGGGCCTTTAACAGATAGGTTATCTAATTACATGCATCATAGACTAGCCTCAGATCAGAATCCACACAGATTGGCTTAAGTGCTTAATAAACTTAACATAAAGTATTATAACCTATGCGTAAATACTTAACATGTATTGCTTTCAATTAATAAGACTTATCCAGTATACTCGCGCATAAATACATCATTATTTCATAAAGACATTATCTCATCACAACATATATCGAAAACATAAACAAAATAAGGAAATAGATAAAAAATATGAATTTCTCCAATAATCTTCTTTATTGATCTTCAGTATAAGGTTACAGACTCAAAATTTCCATGAGCACTCAGCTGCAAGGGTCCGTGCACTCATCTGCTGACACTACTCTAGGCCTCTACGCACTCAACTGCAGAGCCTTTTCCTCCTCTAAGAACTTACTTCTCTACACTAACTCTCTAAGACTCCATTCATTGCACCCATAGACAAAGCATAGATATGCCATAGACTCTTTAAGACACACTTATTTATACAATCCCATGGTCTGCGAACCAAGGGTAGATATCAAAACCAAATCAATATTTTCATAAACAAAGATAAAAACCCTTTTTGACTCCTATCTACCTACGCGCTCCGCATCCACAATTCATGGAGACTTTACATATTTTTGTGAAAGTTTGCATAAAAACTTGGGTTTTTAACTGAAAACTGACCCAGAGGACCCCATCTCAATAGGCCCCCAACACAAAGGTCATGACTCACCCTCAAGTCACTCGGATGGCGTGGTGATCTTTCTGCAAATATTCCCCAGCTCTACCTAGCGCAATTTCTACCTCATCAATGCTTTGTGTAGCTTCCTACTTGACTTGTTTGACGAGCTGCTCTGTAGTCGGTCCTTCACTGGCCAACTTGATCTTTTGTTGTGTGAGCTGCAAGTTTGTCAACTTCTCCTAAATGTTGGTTTAAATTTTGTAGGCTTCTTCCAACCAAGGACCCAACTTTGCCTTAAGCACTGCCTCTTTTTTCTGAGTAGCTTCCACTTGTGCGAGGAGTTTCTTCCCCTCCTGCAACTTGGCGAGGTGTTTCCTCTGTAGCAATGGAATGCACCATCATCCTAACCTTGTCATACTTCTTTTGGAGCTCGTGGATCTGTGTGTTCAATATCTACAAGTTAGGGTCTTGCAGGGTCATCACCAACTCCATTACATGTTCAAACAAAGTTGTGCAATCAACAACTGTGGCATCCACAGTAGCCATCCCATCCTTGATGGCAGCTCCATCACTTTCATGTTGAGTTCAAATTGAACTCTCGCCACCTCTGCTTTTGCATCACGAACACCTGCAGCTAGTTTCCAGATCTTGGCCTCGGGTTGTGCATCCTCATGTATGTGCAACTCTGGCACTATTTTGCATGCCTCTACAACCATGGCTGCCAGCTGGGAGCTCTATACCTGGACATTATACCTTTCTTTCAGGGCCTGCATCTTCTTGGTGAACATTTGTTCATTTTTCACCTAGTACTCACTTATTAAACTGAGAGTGTGCTCGTCCCGAGCTCTCAGATCCACTGTCACTCCTATCTATAGTTCATGAATAAATTCATTGGGGAGCACTGCAATATTGAGGCCAATGTTCTTAAGGGTACTAATGATGATCTTGTCATTAGATGATTTTGTGCTCAGGGACCCTTCTAGCAGAGCATCTGTTCTAAGATCCAATGTCCTTACCAGTTCTGGAGCTTGACTTGTCCCCGGTGCCAAGCTCGTTTGTGCAGCACTCACTTGACCTGCACCCACCTATATTTAGCTAGTTTGGATCTGCAATTCATGTAGATCATTCCAGACATTTCCCAATGAATGCATGTGTTGTTTCTCGACTTGCTGCAACAGTTCAGTTGTAGTATCGTACACCTTGTCACCGATCTCGTCGAGATCACCCTCTCTCAGGGTGATAGGATCCATCTATGCTTTAGTAGAATTCATGTTTTTAAGTGAACTCTCCTTCTATTGATGTTCTTCATGCTTCCTTAGCCTAAATGGGGTGCTCTGCCCCTCATCGTCGTCATCACCCTGCACAAACTACTCTTTCTCCTCAGTTTTGGGCTAAGGGGATTTTTCGCTTTGCTCGGACTCCCGTTGTTTGTATTCAACCTATTCCTTTATAGCATGTTCCTTTTCCATTCAAGCCTTTTCTTTGGATTCCTTCTTCCATTGCGCAGCCAACTTTTGTGCCACCTATTTTGTTGCATCCTTTCGTTTCTTCTCAGTTGAGCTCCCCATGCCTTTGCTAGTGCCTACATCTAAGTCGGATGGGGTGTGCAAATATACTGGTCAGTTCTTGATCACTTCCTGTATGGCATCATCAGTGACCAAATACAGAAAATTGAACCACTTCTGTTGCAGGTCCTTCAACGCCCGAATGTAGATGCGGTGGAAATCTACCTTGAAATCAACATACGCGGACAACTGCTCATACAAGGTTGGGGAAAACCTTGGGTGATGGTTGATGGCCATGCGGAAGCTCTCTTCCATAAATACCAGAAAAATATTCATTTCTGTGACTCGGGTTAGTTTCTTGGTGGCCTAGAGGGAGGCGAATTGCATAGCCTCTAGCAATCCTTCCTTCAATGGAGGAAACTGGCTGTCATCTAGCAGATCCCATGCGACCAGCATAATGGAGAGCAGAAATCACATGTAGTGGAAGGGCTTGCTCTCATCTTGGACCTTATGACAATATTTAAGAACTTCATTGCATAAATATCGCGACCAGTTAAACTGCACACCCTCTGTGTGTTGTGCAACCAACGATATCATAGGTGTCAGAACGTCATCTGCATGGCACTTCCTAAATAAATTTTACAGCCAATGTTTGGGTGGAAATCTACACCATGGGATCATTTATGGACGTGATGGAATAGCCATGTGGCTTCTTTATAAGCTCAAACTTCTTCTGCATCTTCTCTGCTAAGTCTCTCGCCTGTTTTTCCACCAAACTCCTTGGCTCAATTCTAACTCTCATGCAGCAGGTGTGTGATCCTGTGGATGAGCATATCTGTGATGGGTATAGGAATGCCAAGCCATAAGCACCCATCATGCACTAGAATAAGTATTTACCGCACACAAGTGGTGTTAATATTAGTGCGGTGGTAGTGGAGCACCCACGGTAGGTTCAACAATCCAAATTGCTCCACTCTGCATATGCATTCAACTGTCTCGAACACAGCGACACCTATGTCTCGGTAATAAACACACCTCATATAATTTTCTGTAGTGAGGTGAGGGAACTGCTCATGGTCAGCTAGGTCTCAATCCTTCATTTTTAACAGGGGAACCTGCACAAGGCACGAACCTTCAAAATTTATCTGCTCCAACAACAAGGGTGTATCAATAAGGAACTTATCCAAATCTAGGTCCTTGGGGACCTTCACCTTCCCTTTTCGCAGGGAGATATACTCAGGAAACCTGGTGATGGGATCCTCTCCCTTAGCGTTTATATCCTCAATGCCCTTTTCAGCTTCCAATTCCACAACCTTCTCAGGCTTCTTGTCCTTCTTTTTCTTCTAAGTGGTAGTATGTTTCCTGGGGGACTTGTGCACTATCACCGACCTCTTCTACTTGTCTTTCTTTGGCTTTTGGGTCTCTTTAACAGGAGGGGGCTTCGGCCTGGGTAACCTCAGCATCGTAGGCACAGAAGCGGGAGCTTCCATGCTCACCACCTCTGGAGCATCTCCTTCGAATGCAATGTCTCCTCCAGTGCTCACAGTTACAGTAGGGCTCGGACCCAACATGGTTTCTAGAATAAATTTTTGATTTAACTCTGGCAAATTGGCAAACACAGGGCTCGTGAAAAAATCCTCGAAGAACGAGCAGCTCATAAGTAATAGACAACTTAGCTCAAAAACTCTAAGTGTGCAAAGTGCTCGTTGTTGGACCAACACACATAATTTATAGGGGATTTTGAATTCAAATCCGACTGTTCCCTCCAAAATTCAATCATTAATGTTAATTTGGTGGTATATCTCCAAATATTTTAGCCTTAAATGCCAGCTGCCCACTCCTCTTAACCATCTCCTAGTTGTCAACTCATGAACAATGACTCTAACGTTCACTTTCTGGTTGTGTTGCATGGTATCTCCTTTTAGAGTGCAACTAGCTTCACATAACTTCTAATACTGTGATGTCCCCCTTTTTCATGTAGTTCCTCAAACTCGGCAATGTATTTTATAGTCCTGCACTCCCTTGTAGCTGCTTAGAGTACTAAGACGTTTTGTTGTCATATAGTCATTGAGCCAAATATCTTGTATATGGCTTCAATCAGCTTCCATTCACTCTTCCTCGAACTTCGCGAGCTAAGTTGTGCCTCCATTTGTAATTACGTTGATGACATATGGCCCCAACCAGTGCATCTTAAGCTTTCCCAGAAACTTACAAACTTACTATCATATAATAAAACCAATTCATTTACCTTAAACGTGTGCAGCTTGATGTGTCGATCGTACCATGCCTTTTCATGCTCCTTCTGTACTTGCTGATGGAATCCAGCTAAGAATTTGTCTTCTTCGAGCTCCATCAGCTACACGAGCCGCTCTTCCAAGGCTCCACGGTCCACCATCCCTGTGAAAGCTGCTATGTGTTGGGTTGTGTTACATTCTTTCCATGACTAGCCCACATAGTTAACTGAGGAGTTAGAGGGGGGCGGATCCCCCTTCGTTGCATCGATTATGTAGCGGGGGGGTCACAGGGGGTTTGAGGGGTGCAAGTAAATCCCCTCTATGGGGTCCGAGGTAGTGCCCTAGATTTTTTTTTTTTTGGACCCTATATTAGGTTGGGCAGACCTACCTATGGTTTTGTGCATGTTTTTCACTCATGGTTTTGGACGCGATGATTTTTCGGTCCATGGTTTTGGATGCCATGGTTTTCGGTCCATGGTATTAGATGCTTCGGCATGTATAAATATGTATTGTAACATTAAAAGGATCATAATGAAAAATCAAGCTAGTAGTCCCAGTTTTGGGATCCAAGGGAAATCTCTGTGTATATGTGTTTTATGTGTTATGCTCTCACCTTGTTTACTTTATGTGTTTTAGAATTCATATGTAGGTAATTTATGTACGAGGTTAAAACCTACACTATGCAGAGACTAGGCATGATATATTCCATAGTTGTTGACTTAGTGGGTCCTGACCCAAGTTCAGAGTTAGTTGTGCCAAACAAAACCCTACACTACTAGCCCTTTCAGCATCAACTTGTGTAGCATGGACTGGAATCTCACCCGAAGTAGTATGGGGCGATGTTGGAACCACATTTTTGCATCCAGAGATCAGTGTGATGTCCTTTTTATGTTTTATATCTTCCTTCGCGCAGATACCTAATACCGGAGGGCTTGGCGTTGTAGTTTCCTTCAAATGGCCTCTAGACCTCTGCAAATATCTACAATCGGCTTCTGCGGGACTTTAACAGATAGGTTATCTAATTACATGCATCATAGACTAGCCTCAAATTAGAATCCACACATATTATCTTAAGTGCTTAATAAACTTAATAGAAATTATTATAACCTTCGCGTAAATACTTAACATGTATTGTGTTCAATTAATAAGACTTATGTTGTAGATTCACGCATGAATACATCATTATTTCATTAATACATTATCTCATCAAAACACATATCGCAAACATAAACAGCAAAAGGAAACAGATAAAACATATGGATTTCTCCAACAGTCTTCTTTATTGATCTTCAGTATAAGGTTACAGACTCAAAACTTCCCTGGGCACTCAGCTGCAGGGGTCCACACACTCAGCTACAAATACTACTCTAGGCCTCCACACACTCAGTTGCAGAGCCTTTTGTTCCTCTAAGACTTACTTCTATGCACTAACTCTCTAAGACTCCATTCGTTGTACCCATAGACAAAGCATAGATCTGTCATAGACTCTCAAAGACACACATATTTATACAATCCCATGGTCCACAGACCAAGGGTAGATCTCAAAACTGACTCAATATTTTCATAAACGGGGATAAAAACCATTTTTGACTCCTATCTACCTACGTGCTCTGCATCCAAAATTCGTGGAGACTTTACATCTTTTTGTCAAAATTTACATCAAAACTTGGGTTTTTAACCCAAAACTGACCAAGGGGATCCCATCCCAACACTATGGATTATATGCCTCGCCAAATTAATTCATATTTTGGACAATTCATCTCATTATTGGTTGATTCAATTATTTAATGGTTGAATTATTATCTACTAGGAGGTTTTCCCACACCCATATGGCCATATACAATTGTATTATTGCCATACACATTACCACAAGTTATTCCCAACTTGTAAACCCTCCTCTTCCTATCACATGTTGAAATGTTAGTGCTAGATTATTGATCCTCCCTTGTGCTTGGTTTTTGTTGGTAGATGCAAAGAATTGAAATGCACATATGGCTAAATATTCATCTATGTAATTATAAAATTTTAAAGTAATTTTTTTCCTAGTACTATTAAGTGATACAAAAGAGGAAAATAAGCATTAAGATATTTTCATTTTGCAAGCAAGTGTATATATTTGAATCCACCTATTTGCACATAAAATCAATCAACATATTAAAATAATAGCTTCAATATAAGTTGGCATATAGAGGTATGGACTAATCCCAACTACATCTCTCCAATATTAGGGAGGATTTTGCTAAAATTTTGGAGGTGAAATTGCAAAATTCGTATTTCACTAAGAGGCCCTCTATAACCCTGTATGGTGGAAATGTTGTAAAAAGGTACGTAATATAAAGTTATGTTGACTTGGTCAAATTATTTAATATAAAATTAAACATAAAAAATAATAATTAATACCTTATATAGTTAGATGTTTAGGTCATAAACAAGTAGTGTGAGTTAGTCATTTGATGTGTTTACTGATGGTGGTTTACAAGTCCATGGTATTGCATAGTCCATGGTATTTTTCCATGGTAAAATATGTTTGAAGGCTTGGGGAAATCCATTGTGTAATGCAAAAGTACCAACTTAGATCCATCTTAACTCTAGACGTGATCCCTATTCATGCTTGGTAGATCTAAACTTAAGATGGATCTTATCTATTTTGATTTAAAGTGCTAATTGAAATGTTCAAATTTTCTCTTACTAGGATGTCTTATAAGAGATGCACAAATTACAGTGAGAGATTAATCTAATTGAGACCACATGGGAGGATTTCTACTCCTAATCATCTTTGGATATGTGTGTATCTATGTGTATTCTCTTGTAAGAAGGAATTCAAATAAGATATGTCTACACATTGATTTGCTCTATTTCTTAGTAGATGGTGCATACCATTGTCGTTAAGAGTTGGAGAGTGTGTCACTTAGGTGGAACTAGAGTGAGATATCATGGGAAACATGATGGAACATGAGGAAGATCAAGCCCTAAGGCCTACCTATACTATTGTTGATTAGTATTTTACCTTGACACTATGAAGATAACAAACCTCATATTCCTTTAGGAGAATTATGAGAAAAGAGGTGATTGCAAAGAACTTGCACTCTGAATTGCAATGTGCATAAAAGTACCTGATATAAAACATACAATAGAGTTAGAGGCCTAACTTTTCTTAGCATGTTGAGAAACAAAATTATTTTCAATTTCTTTGCTAGTTGGCTACTTGGGCACAAGTTATGCAAAGGAAGGATCCAGATAATTAATATAAAGAAGAGATTACACATAGATGATATAGGACTTATAGTGATTAGAAAAATGGGGATCCTTGTATAGGGAAGATGAATATAGATCAAACGTAGATTTCACAAAAGATCCATGTTGGTGAAACTAATGGGTTAAAAATGCATAGTTTCCATATAAAGGAAAAAATGAAAAGATATTATGGAGGCAATGTGAACCATTGCTTGTAGGGGTATAAAGAACTAAATGATATTTGAAAGGGAGGTTCAATTTGATATATGTGTGTGTGTGTGTGTGTGTGTGTGTGTGTGTGTGTGTGTGTTACCTTGCTCCTTATATTCAAAAACACAAGTGAAATGCATGTATATTTAGTAGAGACATAATTTATATTTTTAAAGATATTTTTCAAATCTAGATGGTTGTGCATGGCCTTGACATATATATAATATATATATTATATATATATATATATATATATATATATATATATATATATATATATATATATATATATATATATATTCCAATATATAATCATTTCTACTTGGCTTGATCCCCAAGGTGGTGTGGCAGGGGTGGAATCCTTTTAAGATCTTCCATATTCATGATCATGAAGTTCTCCTAGGTTATGAGGTTTCTTGTAAAATGTTTGACAAATCTCTCTAGCTAGTGGAGACTGCTCCTTTGCCTATGGAGGACGAGCAAGGTCTAATCACACGAAGTAGAGGTCCTAGAAACTTGGTTTCCAAAAATGTCCCATTTTTCGTCAAATCTTTGTTTGAGGAATCCCTTTGCATAATGGTTGAAGAAAAGGGTTTGGTATTTTCACTTGCTTCCAACATCAAGAAACACACACGAATTCTTGTTGGGGCAATGAGGCTCCTTTTTTGAGGGAGGAAACTCAAAATGGAAAATTTCTCTAGAGATTATGGAATCAAGAGAGATGATTCCATCTCCCTCATTGCATGTCTAAATGGAGGTGCCAAGGGTAGTGGGGAAACCTCAGATTCGAAGCCCAAATCCTTCAAGGATGCCCTTAATGTTGGTTCTAGCTCTCAAACTTCAAAAACACTCTTATGTCAAGCTTTTGTGGTGAAGCAATCTAAGGACACTCCAAAGTTGTCAATGAATGAAATTCTCTCAAATATCATGGTAGCATATTACAAACATAGGGAGATTATATGTCACTTCAATGGGTTTTGTCCCTCGTCATCGACCCTCCGAGATTGAGTTCACCATAATTGGTCCCAAAATATGGATCTATTATTTTTCGAAAGGTTTTTTGTTGTCGTCTTCAAGGTTATTGAATATTATCAAATGGTTTTTCACTAGGGACCTTGGTTTTGGGGTCGAGATGGCCTTTCTATTCAACCATGGCTTCCAAAATTAAAACCAAATACTATGAAATCTCTAGCCACTCTTGTTTGGGTAAGGCTCCCAAAGTTACCTCTTCACTAGATTTGGTCATAGATCCTAGAAGATATCATAGACTAAATAGGTCGCTTCATCAAGATGGGCAATGATATATTGGCTCAAGGGATCATCGCTTTTGTTTGAATTTGCATAAAAGTTGATTTTAGTGAAGGTGTGCCAAACAAAATTATCCTCATGTGTGAGGTAAATAATTTCACCAACTATTGGAGTATGAAAACACTATTTTTAGGTGTAGAACCTATCAATAAGGTGATGACCTTCAGAGTTTGTGTCATTCGGCAATAGGGACATTTGACACCCAAGAGCCAAAGAAATGTGGTCAAGGATGGAGGGATCCAAAAGCTACTTGAGGCCCCAAGAATGATGCAACTCATAAGAAGAGTGACAATCAGCAAAAGAAGTCACCTCCTGACAACACAACATCTTCAAATCTGGTGCAACACCCAGTGGCATCATCTTGCCCCTCTGCAGAGGGGTCCTTGAAAATAAAGATCAATGATAAGGATTCAACAATGAAAATACTGACAATTAGTGGGCAAAAACATTCCCATGAGTCTGATCACTCAAACAATGAAAAATAGATGGTAGTTAGAGCATATTCATTAGATTTTGAACTTCTTCAAAATATCGTGGAAACAACTCCATCTTCAATTATGTCTGATAGCTCTGGACATTGGACTGACGTAAGAAAGAGAAAGGGTAAAAAGGAAAACCCCATGGGTCAATCTGGTATGTAACACAAAAAATGTAAAGAGTCCTTCTACTAAAATGTTATCTTGAGATATTTGATTAGAGATCTGCACTCCCAGATTTCTAAATTTTGATAAACATATTGTCAATGTAAATATTTCTTTTGTTAATGGAAAATTTTGTACCAACTTACCAAAAAAGGATTTGTTTATATTTTTTATAAGTCATTTAACCTAATTCAATTCAATTCAAATAACTTTTTTATGGTCATACACTACTTTTATTAAATATAAAGCATACACACCAACATTTAATATAAAATATTCTAACTCAAATGTGCGGTTGTGGTTGGATTAAAATGTAAATTAATTAAAACCTATGAAACGAGGAAGATAATACATTGATATGCTAGCAACCTATTGAATACTTTTCCCTACTTAATTTCATGGTAACTAGCTAATATGATTTAGAATATTAGATTGTTGTGCTAAGATCCTCCCCAAATTAGAAACAAAATGCTTTCATTGTGCTTAAGGATTCATGAATTTTTGCAAGTGAAATGGTGAGTTGTTATGTTGATTTTATGAGAAATTTAACATAAATAAGAGACTGAACATTAGCATAAATATGTACAAAACATCATCAAAAACACATTACAACAAGAACATGATAAAGGAGTTCACCCCTCTTGGGCTACATCTCCTTAGTCCAGCTTCCAATGGCTGGAGCCTCTCTATTATGCTCAAAAGTGTTAAAAATATATGTTTACAATCCTCAAATGGCTTTGAAACCTAATCCAATGAGTCTAGAATATTAAAAAATGGCCATCTAGCCTCTTTTTGCATCCAATTTGGTGGAAAATTGAAGAAGTTATGACCTCTCCTAGTTTTCCCAATATTCGCTCCATAAATTGCACCATTTCTGGCATGATCCTACAATTTCGCTCCAAAAAGCACTAACTGGGCCAAAATTTCACCGCATGGTAGCCATAAACTATCGGCACTGACAACTCGAATGCAAATCGCAATCAGCAGGAACTGACAGGTCTTATGGTTTGTGAACGTGGCGTGGGCGATATGAGATTGTGATAATTGGTTGACCCGGTGGAACTATCAATTGCAGTATAATTGTATCGCATCTGGAATATATTTCAATCAGAGGAGCCAGGTTAATTGATTAGGTGCTCAGTATTTAGCTCAAAATTCAAAATTCTCAGATTGGCTCAAAAACTATATGGTTGCATCCGTCTCATCAAGAAGGTCACAACACAATTTGTTTCATTGAAAATGGAGACCGGATGAAGGAGAAAAGGCATGATGTTCATTTTCCTAAATAGTGAAAAAATTACGGAATGGGACAGAATGATGACATGGCAGTCCAGTCAGAAAGGGGAATCTTCTTTAGATTTTTTTGCCCAATGGGGTTGTGACAAGTGTCACCTCCAAATTCGCCAGTTTATCTCAAGGAAGTTGAAAGTGCCTAGTTGGCTTCAAGGTGGAATTCGAATTCGTTTATATATATATATATATAACAATATTTATCAAATCTACATATTCAAATTAAATGTTTGAAATCCAAAGTTCGAATACATTCAAAGGCATAAATATTTGTTATACAATGCGAATTTATATGATATATATGTTATATATTTAAAATGGCACATAATTATTATATTAAAAGTATATGGGTTGGGTGGAGGCGAGTTTTGAACACGTGACCTCCCCCACCCAAATTCAAAGACTTTGCCAATAGACCAGCGAGGGCACGTTTGAAAAGAGGTTGTCACACATTATTTTATGCCATAAGTGTTGACCGATGACGGAGAGGAGGGAGCCAACCCCCTCTCCATACGATGACCAAATCGAAACCATGGGCCAACGCCAAGTATACGTGCAGTTAGTGTGCCATTAATCCAGGATTGGCCTTAATTAATCTGTTGATTAAGTTAGCAGAAATTATAGCGGAGCCACCAAATCTGGAAACACCACCAAACTTGATAGACTTAACTGGAGTCTCTCTAGATTTAGCGAAGGCTTTCTAGGAAAAATTGTTTGAGCTATAACTTACCCAATTTTCGACCAAATTGAGATTAGAAAGAAGTGTTCTTAACTAATTTTGTTCTTCTGAACACATTGGTGTAGGTATTAGGAGCCATAGAGCTTTGTAAACAAAATTTTTTCACATTGATTTAATATAGAGGCCCTAGCCATGGAAGCTGGACCAAGGAGATGTAGCCCAGGAGGGGTGAACTCCATAAAAACACTATGTTAATGTGTCTCTTTGATGGTTTGCTTCACTGTACATTTTTTCTATTCATTATTCATTTTTGAAGTTATTTTTCTCATGAATGTCTTGTTTAACTTAAGGAAATTTATCTGTTTGTAATCACCAACAACTAAGAAAACATCAGCACAAAAAGAAAGAAGCAAGCACATGTTTATAAATATATAATTTTTATTAGCACAAAAAAACTAATCATACAAATACAGATCAAGTTCGTATTAGAGCTCAAGGTTGAATTGCTTGATTGCTTGATTTTGTGCAATTAGGATTTTAATGGTTGCAATATTGTGATGCTTACAAGGTTAAAGTTGCAAAGAGGAGAAGGGAAGCTATTGGTTGCAACTATTGAGGTAATGCCCAAAAGAAGGAGAGATACAAGGCCACAATCTCCACCACCCAAAGTTTTGATTCCAACTGCACTTGAAACTCCTCAAGTTTTGCCTTCAATTGAGATTGAAGAGGTACAATGAGTACAAATTTCTGAGTTTGAATCCATAGCCATTATGTCTGGAGAAAGAAAGCCTAAAGGTCCCTCTTCATAAGAGGAAAAATTTAAGAAAGATTTATATATTTTGATTGAGATGCTTAAAGTCCTCTATGAAGAGAGGAACACTAGAATGGCTGGAGAGAGTTCTAAACCTCCACATGGAGAAGGAATCTCAGAGGACAAAAAAGATGAGAAGAAGGATTCTAAAGGGAATGGTGGAAAGCCACCTCCACCATCCTCATCATCTTCACCATCTCACATAGCATCATCTTCCACTACCACCACTGAAACTACCCATACTCATTCCAAAACCTGAGAAGGAAAAACTCCATTATTGAAATTGGACATAAAATTCAAACTTCCCATGTACAATGGAGATGTGAATGCAAAAAAGTTGGATAATTGGATTTGACAGTTAGAGGTATACTACAAAATTCAGAACTTTCAAGAAGATGACATAAAGATCGAGTTGGCTTCACTGAGGCTAGAAGGAGTTGCATTAGTTTGGTGGGAAGTAAAGACTCAAGAGGAAATTAGAATCCGTGGTAAGATATCCATCACTTGGGTTGAATTTGTTTTTGCAATTAAAAGACAATTTTAGCCTTTAGCCTATATGCAAAAAGCCATTATGAGTTGGAAGAATTTTAGGCAACTTAAAGGTCAAATAGTCCAAGATTATACAGAGGAGTTTAGGAAAAGGGCTTTGTTATTAAGAGTGATTTTGAATTCTCAAGATACAATGCTGAAATATATTGGCGGTATACATTCCTATTTGAAACATACTATTCTTATGTTCAATCCAACTAATTTAGATGAGGTACGTGTGCAAGCCACACATCTTGAATCTAGAGGAAAGAACACTTATGAAGAGGATATTAATAAAAATCCACCTAAGGGTAAGGTGAAAGAGAAAGAAGGAAAATGGAAGGGAAAGAAAAATGAAAGTGTGAAGAAAGAAGGGGAGAAATCTATCTGTAAACATTGTTCAAAAGAGGGACATAATGAGGATAACTGCTGGAAATTTCATCCATAAATGAGACAAAATAATTTCAACAATAAAGGGAAACAGAAAACCACTTCTATCACTCAAGAATATTAAGGTTCTGAATAAAGTTATGAAAACAAAATCACTATCATGGGAATCAAAGGAAAACAAGATATTGCAAGCACTAGTTCACAAAACTGTAACACTACTACTACTCCAGATGCAAAGAGATGAAATGAATTATTTCATGTTAGGGTCGTATCTAAACACACCAAGATTGACATACTCTTAGATAGTGGGTCACAAGCGAATCTAATCTCTGAAGAGTTAGTCAACAAATTGAATCTTGAAACTGTACCTCATCATAAACCATACCCCTTGGGATGGATAACAAGAGACACAAGTTTACAGGTTACAAGAAAATGTTTGTTTAAGTTTGCAATCAATGCAAATTTTGTTGACGAAGTAGAGTTAGATGTCGTACCACTTGATATTTCAAGTGTGGTTTTGGGTAGTCCATATTTGTATGACCGAAAAGCAGTATTTTACCACCATGAAAACAAGTATCACTTATTCAAGGATGATGTGGAGTATATAGTGAGATCCCATCACAAAAAGCTAAGCATTTCTTTGGTTAATGCAGGGGACGAGAAAAGGCTAATGAATTCAAGTAAAAGTTCAATACTTCTCATGTTCATGCCCAATGATGATATTGTTTATGAAAATTTTGTTGCATGTAATGCAAGTTTCAATTCTAATTTGGTTGGTTCAGTTCATCAGAGTGATGAAGTATTTCAGGTTGTGAAAGAATCATCCTTCAAGGAGAAAGAAACTTCACATGAAATATATTTGCAACAAGAGTTTTCTCTTTGTGATGTTAACATGCAAGGGTTGAAAAAATTGCAAAGTGTAGAGACACCAATGAAATGAAAAAAAAAAATGAACAATGGGCTCATTCAATCATCCATTATGCCATGTTGTGCACCGATGGTTAGATGCCAAAGAGGAACGGTAAGTATTTCAAGAAAGAGGACAAAAGGAGTAGTTTTCGCCGAAGAAAAGTTGTGAAAAGAGGTTAGTGCAAGAATATACATAACACCAAACAAGAATGGTTTGTATGGATTTTAATTTTGTATGTTTTTTGTAGCACTTCCATTACATACATGTATTTTAATTGTGGCAAAAAAGAGTCATTTCTTGAAGAAACTCTCCACTTGGGTGACATACACATGTTTAGAAAGTTTTCTTATGCACATGCCATCTATGAAGGAAAATTGTTTGATGCTTTGAAGATATTAAAGTACAAGTTGGGTTTCACTTCTTTGATGCATTTGGGCCATGATATTGGAGGAGGTAAGCTGAAGGCAAGGCTCTCCAAGTTGGATTCCGTTGTTGATTGCTCAGCGCCCAAGATCGTCATTTTGATAAGAGGTTTGTTGGGAGCAGCCCAATATTGGAGGAGAGTTGTTGTTGACATTTCTTCTTTCCAAGCTCCTTGGCATGCATTGTCATGTGTGTGCAAAGTCTTCTAGTGGGAAGACAAACATCAAGAAGCATGTGTTGCTTCAAACCAAAAGATCAATTCAATCCTTTTTTATGCTCTTTCAAACTTGAAAAGTTCATTTTAGTTTTAGATTTATGCAAGAAAATTCACCATCTTATTTCATTGAGAAGATTTCCATGGTGTAAAATTTAAGTTGTAGTGATCCATGCACTTTCATTTGATGGATACTTGTCAAAACTTTCACTTGGTTGGAAGGTACAAAAGAGGTATAAGAAGCAAGTTCATTGTTAGGCCTTTTAGGGCTATTGGTTATGTAACTGTTGTATTCAAGTGTCATTATGTTTTACATGAAAGTTATGTTCAAAAAAATTCATACTTTCAAGATGTACAATTGGGCTTGAGTCATGTAAACCATGTAATGAAATTTGTCATTCATTTGCATTATATTTTGTTATGTCATCTTGGTAAGGAGGATGTTGCTTTTGATGGCGACAGGGACAAAACCATGAGTTTCTATGAACAACTAGAAATGGTGCAGAAAATAGTGCAAGATTAGATTGAAAAGGGAAAAGACAAGTACAGGTATAGAACAGGGTCCTCAAGGCAAGTGAATGTTGATTTCCATAGAGAGGAGCTCAAGGAAACAAATTCGTCAAAAGCCAATTGGATCAAGCTTGGAAAGATGAGGTGGGTGTACCCTCATCTACTTATCAGATAATAATATATTTTGGGGTCCAAAAGGCTTCTAGTGGGGAGGAATGATTAGGTGCTCAGTATTTAGCTCAAATTTCAAAAGTTGTCATATTGGCTTGAAAACTATATGGTTGTGTCTGTCTCATCAAGATGATCACAACGCAATTCATTTCGTCGAAAACAGAGTCTAGATGAAGGAGAAAAGACCTACTGTTCATTTTCCTAAACTGCTAAAAAATTGCAGAATGGGACAGAATGATGACATGGCAGTCTAGTCAGTAGTCCAGTCAGCAAGGGGAATTTTCTTTAGTTTTTTTTACCCAATGGGGCTACGACAAGTGTCACCTCTAGATTCACCAGTTTGTCTCAAGGAAGGTGAAATTGCCTATTTGGCTCCAAGGTGGAATTTTGAATTCGTTTTTTTTTAATATTATTATATATTATAATTTAATATTATTTATATTAAGTTTTTTAACTATATATATATATATATATCTTATAAAATAATATTATCAAATATATATATTCAAATTAAATGTTTGAAATCCAAAGTCTAAATAAGTTCAAAGACATAAATATGTGTTATACAATGCAAATTTATATGAAATATATGTTATATATTTAAAATGGCACATAATTCTTATGTTAAAAGTGTATGGGTTGGGGAGAGGCGAGTTTTGAACCCGTCACCTCCCCCACCCGAATTCCAAGAATTTTCCAATAGACCACCAAGGGCATATTTGAAAGGAGGCCTTCACACATTATTTTATGCCATAAGTGTTGACCGATGGTAGAGAGGAGGGAGTCAACGCCCTCTCCATACGACCACCAAATGGAAACCAAGGGCCAGCACCAAGTATAAGTATGAGTAGTGCGCCATTAATCCAGGATTAGCTTTAATTAATCCATTGATTTATTAAGTGGCAATTATGGTAGAGCCACCAAATCTGGAACCACCACCAAACTTGGCGGACTTAACTGGAGTCTCTTCACATATAGCAGAGGTTTTCTAGGAAAAATTGTTTGAGCCATAACTTACTCAATTCTCGACCAAATTGAGATCAGAAAGAAGTGTTCTTGGTTAATTTGGACCTTCTCAACACATTGGTGTAAATATCAGGAGCCATAGAGCTTTGCAAATATATTTTTTTCCACATTGAACTAATACAAATGCCCAAGCCATCGAAGCTAGACTAAGGAGATGTAGCCCAGGAGGGGTGAACTCCATCAAAAAATTGTGTTAATATCTGATCCAAAATGAATCTAGAATAGACTTCTAAGTCTATAAGTATTCATCATAGAGGAAAATTAAAGTAAAAGGATGCTCTTGGAAATAGTCTCATTGCATAGATCTCTTCATTTTGAATCTAACCCAATTTGAATGGGCTAAAATGGACTTCAAATGAAGAAGTTGTAACAAAGAGAAGATTGCCCATTATCCCTAGAAAAGGAGGCAAATCCTTATGAAAATGGGCTTAAGGCTTATATGTGTTCCTTAAGGAAATCGCATCAGGGAAAAGCAAAGGAGTGGATAGTAGGACGAGGGACATAGCGATATGTGATTGTGATTATCGCATCGCAATATCGCATCACACATAACCCAAGGAGAAGGACCCGTAGCATTGCGAAGAGCCGATGCAATGGGTCAATAGCCGATGTGCCGATGAGCCAATGTGCCGATAGCCAATAGCCGATGCACCGATAGCTAATAGCCAATGTGTCGATAGGCCGATGCACCGATAGCCGATAACCGATGCGTCAATCGCCGATGTGACGCCAATCAGAGTGATCGGAGATCGGGCGATCGGTGATCCCAGATACAAAGGGCCAATTCACATTACGATATGTGACTTGCAATATGCCGATAAAAGGTAGACCCGATGGGAATTATGGACACGATTTCATAAATTTTGAAATCTAGAATTACGATATTTCTATGTATTTCCTGTGTATTCGGTTTTTTGGCCATATGCCTATGCGATTGCGATTTGCGATAGAATGGCAGACCCGATGGGTTTATACATGCAAATGCATATATTTGAAGTTTGATTAAATTCTCCATGATGTACTTTTCACCAGTTTTCCTGTGTATTGTGTTACATGTTCAAACTCGGGAATTTGCTCGAAGAAAGGTTGCCTATGTATTTTCCATTGTAAAAACGACTTTTGTTCCTTGTGTCATGTTGTAAGCAGGGGTTTCTATAACAATGACGTGTTACGTAATATGCAGAGCATAGAGACAATGAGCTAGATGGCCAGTCATAGAGCCACAGAGCCACGGAGCCAAAAGGCCAGTCGAAGAAACACAGAGGTAGAGGAATGATTACACAGAGAGGAACGAACAGGAAGTCGCAGAGCATAAGGATGCCTCACAAAAGCTAGACAACACAATTGACAGAGGGAAGCTCACAAAAAATGTAGCCACAAAGAAGTGAGTTCTGTCTCGAGGGAACTCACAGTTGGGCATAAAGACAAAATTGCACAGTACTCTCTCCCCCTTCGCAGAGCCAGAGCCAGAGTCGAGAGCCAGAGTGAAGAGCCAAAGCAAGAGCCAGAGCCAGAGCCGAGAGAACATCAAAGAGATCAAATGATCCAGCTGTTGCTGGTGTTTGATGTGTGTTGAAGACATAAGAAGGAGTTCTAGAGATAGTAAGAGAATTCTGAGGGAGTTGGTGCAAGGTAGAACTTAAGATAGCTCAGAGCACTAATTGAAGGAATGTAGTCTAGAGAAGCCTAGATCTGTCTACAGAGTATGGACAGCTAGTGGGATAAGATGGTATTCTAAACCAATATGTTTAGCTGTAAACCAATGGAGTTGAGTGTGGAACTTGTAAAAGAAGGATTACCATAATCCCAAAGAGCCTAATTGAGTTGATTGGAGCTCAAGGAGACGTAACCCAAGATATCAGGGTGAACTCCATATTATATTGTTGTCTCATGTGTTTGATTATTTGTTGCATTGTATTTACTGTTATGTGTGTTTTACATCAGCATAAGCAAATGAACTTAAGGAATTTGGTTAGTTAAAAACAAACACAAGTATACACCTCTTTCAAGCACTTTTAATTCCGCAATTGGTTAATCATAAGCATAGATCTTGGGAATATGTAAGCTTTGGAGTGGGAGAGGTTCTTTTAAGCTTGACAAGAAGCCTTTAGTGCCCCATTTTTAGATTAGGTGGTATAAGAGCATTAGGTTGATTAACCCAACCTTCAAATAAGGTGATATCAAAGCTGGTTATACCAAAGCAGGTGGTCATGATACAAGTGGTATCAGCTCAGAATGCTTGTTTGACTTGAAAGGTGTTCAAACAATAGCAACGATTTTGCTATTTGATTGTTTGTAAACTGACTGTTGTTTGAGTTTGCAAAGGTTCAGGGAAAGCTTCTATTAGCTAAGTCCAGGAGAGGACAAGAAGGAAGAAGGGCTGAAGGCATTCTTCTTATCCCAAAGGACCTCAAAGAAATTCTTGAAGCATAAGAGGTTTTCTATAAAAGGTTGCTTGAATAAGCTCTTTGTTAATCTTGTTTGAAGTTCTTTTGAACATTTTGATAATGACAACTTCTAAAAGTGTGTCCTCAAATTCTCCTTTCTTCACAAGATTCTTTGGTGAAGGCATGAGGCAAGACTTGTTCATCATGATGGATATGGTGAGAGAAATGTATGAGGATGGAAGGAAGAGCATCATACTTAGAGAGCAATTGAATTCCATGAAGGAAGAGAAGCAGTTGCTTTCTGACAAATTGTAGGAAATGGAGAGGCAACTTCATATTGCAAATATGGACCTAGAAAAGATGCATGAGTTGGAGAGACAGCTCTTTGTTGCCAAAGAAGCCTTAGTCAAGTACCAGCTTGAAGAAGAGGTAAATAATTCCAGTTTGTCTTCAATTTCCTCTAAGAATGTTTATATTGGTTCTTTCGAAAAACATACCAGAGGTATAGGTTCCAAGTTAATGTCCAAGATGGGCTATGAAGGAAAAGGCTTGGGTAAACATGCACAGGCTATTGTTGAGCTAATAATAGCTGAGGAAAGGCCTAAGTGTTTGGGTCTTGGCTATGGACAAGCTTATGGAGAAAGTTCCAAAGCTGCCATGAAGACCATTGAAACAACTACAAGAAGGAGCTTCATTGCAGGTCTCCTGCCTCAAGAGTGTGAATATTGCATTCTTGGGGAATGCAATAGTGTGAAGCACACTTTGTAGAAAGAAGGTGTATATCAGAATTCATTTGAACCATAGAGTTGTGGAAACTCTGAAACCATTGAAGAGGTTGATGGTGTTCCAAAGGGAGCTACTTCTTCATTAAATTCACATCCTCGTGAAGGAAATAAAGGTGAAAGAGAAAGGTATAAATATGGTTCTAACCATATTCCTTTTGATTATGCAAAGCATGATAAATTTCCATATAAGCATGGGAAAACAATTACATGTTCCTTTTGTGGTTTGGTTAACCATAATGTTTCTAGATGTTGGAAGAGAATGGACACATACAGGAAACTTATGAAGGAAAGGAAGCAAAAAGCCAAAGCTCCATTGGAAAAGGCAAATCATGCTTTCAAGATGATGCACATGTGTTGCACTTTCTGCCATAAGCAAGGACACATTGTTGAAAAGTGTTGGACTCTGAATCCAACAATGCTTCCACAAAATTTGAAGGTGGAAAGAGAGAATGGCAGGAACAGAAAGAAAGATTCCATGATTGATGTGTTTCAGGATGATTCACATGTTGATGCTATTGTGTAGACAAAGGTAGCACCTTTGAAATGGATTGGTAAGAATGGTTAGAATTCTTATTGAATTAAGGTTGCATGTCTTTTTGAAAATGCATTATATCAAGTTGCATCTATCTGCATTTCTTTGTTAATGAGATGCAAGTTACAGGATTTTACCAAGAAGGTGAATGGAAAAGTAGAGTAGGAGACTCACTTTATTGCTGCAACATTATGTTCATTTCAACTTCGAAAGTACAGTGTGCTCAAGTCAAATTTGAAAGGTGAAATGCATGCATAAGCATGATATGCATGAACACATGGATGTTGATGATTTCCTTGTATTTAAACATGTATGTGTGATTAACTTGAAGGGTTGATTGATTTGTTTTAAACATGCATGTAATATTGGGCTTGTTATCTAGTCCATCATTTGTAAATGCATATGTAAAGACATGGAGGTGTTCACAAGGTGTGAAATTTGTTTCTTTCGCTGAAGCAGGAGTTTAGGCCATCTAGTTGTTGTTAACAATTGTTGTTGACAGTATGTCAAATAGGTACAAATGAAAATTTTGTGAAGCAGATGTAACTTCACATTGGTTTGAGCCACCTTAGATCAATGATCAATGCAGAGAAGTTCAAACTACCTTCTGTAACCTTCTCAGCAGGAGTTCTGCAGTAAGTCAAGGAGGAAGACAGTTCTTCCCAGGAGGACAAGCACGTCCAGGAAGGAAGTGTTCAGAGGCACTATGTAAGGCAAGTGTGTGGAGGCTGAAAGAAGAGGGTGATGTACTCTCATTTACTATTCAGATCAACACATCAATGTTTTGGAGTCCAAAAGCTTTTTAGTGGGAAGGTGTTATCCAAAATGGATCTAGAATAGACTTCTAAGTCTATAAATATTCCTCATAGAGGAAAATAAAAAGTCAAAGGATGCTCTTGGAAATAGTCTCATTGCATAGATCTCTTCATTTTGAATCTAATGCAATTTGAATGGGCTAAAATTGACTTCAGATGAAGACGTTATAGCAAAGAGAAGATTGCACATTATCCTTAGAAAAGGAGGCAATTCCTTATGAAAATTGGCTTAAAGCTTATATGTGTTCCTTAAGGAAACTGAATCGGGGAAAAGCAAAGGAGCGGACATTAGGTCGAAGGATGCAGTGATATGCGATTACGATTATCACATCGCAATATTGCATCACACATAACCCAATGGGAAGGACCCATAGCATTGCGAAGAGTCGATGCGATGGGATGATAGCCAATGAGTCGATGGACCGATGTCCCGATAGACAATAGCTAATGCGCTGATGGGAAGATGCACTGATAGCCGATATCCAATGCACCAATGCATCGATAGCCAATAGCCCATGCACTTATGGGCCGATGCACCGATAGCTAATGTGGTGCCGATCGGAGTGATCAGAGATCAGGCGATCAGTGATCCCCGATACAAAGGGCCAATGTACATTGCGATATATGACTTGTGATATGCTGATAAAAGGTGAACCTGATGGGAATTATGGACGCGATTTCATAAATTTTGAAATCTGGAATATACAGGATTTCTATGTATTTGTTGTGTATTGGGTTTTTTGGCCATACGCCTATGCGATTGCGATTTGTGATAGAATGGTATAACCAATGGGTTTATAGATGTGATTGCATATATTTGGAGTATGATTAAATGCTCCATGATGTGTTTTTCATCAGTTTTCTTGTGTATTGTGTTACATGTTCAAACTCAGGAATCTGCCCAAAGAAAGGCCACTTGTGTATTTTCCATTGTAAAAACGGATTCCATTTCTTGTGCCACACTATAAGCAGGCATTTCTATAACAATGATGCATTACGTAATACACAAAACCACAGATACATTGCGCCAGATGGCCAGTCGTAGAGCCACAGAGCTAGAGAGCCAGAGGGCCAGTCGAAGAAACATAGAGGCAGAGGAATGGACAAGAAGTTGCAGAGCCAAAAGGATGCCTCACAAAAGCCAGAGAGCACAATTGACAAAGGGAAGCTCACAAAAAATGTAGCAGTAGAGAAGTGAGTTCTCTCTTGAGGGAACTCACAACTAGGGGCAGAGACAAAATCGCATAGTACTCTCTCCCCCTTTACAGAGCCAGAGTCAGAGCTAAGAGCTAGAGCCAGAGCGAGAGTCGAGAGCCAGTGCCAGAGCTAGAGCTAGAGCCAGAGCTAAGAGCCAAAGCCAGAGCCAGAGCTAGAGCACAAAGCTAGAGCCAGAGCCAGAGCCAGAGCCGAGAGAACAACAAAAATATTAAATGATCCAACTGTTGGTAGTGTCTAATGTGTGTTGAAGACGGAAGAAGGAGTTTCAGAGATAGGAAGAGAATTTTTAGGGAGTTGGTGCAAGCTAGAGCTCAAGATAGCTCATAGCGCTAATTGAAGGAATCTAGTCCAAAGAACCCTAGATCTATCTGTAGAGTATGGACGACCAGCGGGATAAAATGGTATTCTAAACCCATACGTTCAATTATAAACCAATGGAGTTGAGTGTGGAACTTGTAAAAGAAGCATTACCATAATCCCAAAGAGCCTAATCGAGTTGATTGGAGCTCAAGAAGATGTAGCCCAAGATATCAGGGTGAACTCCATATTATATTGTTGTCTCATGTGTTTGCTTATTTGTTGCATTGTATTTACTGTTATGTGTGTTTTACATCAACATAAGCAAATGAACTTAAGGAATTTGGTCAGTTAAAAACAAACACAAGTATACACCTCTTTCAAGCACTTTTAATTCCGCAATTGGTTAATCATAAGCATAGATCTTGGGAATATATAAGCTTTGGAGTGGGAGAGGTTCTTGTAAGATTGACAAGAAGCCTTTAGTGCCCCATTTTTCAGATCAAGCGGTATCGAAGCATCAGGTTTATTAACCCCACCTTCAAAGAAGCTGATATCAAAGTTGGTTATACCAAAGTAGGTGGTCATGATGCAAGTGGTATCAGCTCAGAATGCTTGTTTGACTTGAAAGGTGTTCAAAAGTAGCAACGATTTTGTTGTTTGATTGTTTGTAAACTAATTGTTATTTGAGTTTGCAAAGGTTCAGGGAAATCTTCTATTAGCTAAGTCCAGGAGAGGACAAGAAGGAAGAAGGGCTGAAGGCGTTCTTCTTATCCCAAAGGACCTCAAAGAAATCCTTGAAGCATAAGAGGTTTGCTGCAAAAGGTTGCTTGAATATGCTCTTTGTTAATCTTGTTTGAAGTTCTTTTGATCATTTTGATAATGACAACTTCTAAAAGTGTGTCCTCAAATTCTCCTTTCTTCACAAGATTATTTGGTGAAGACATGAAGCAAGGCTTGTTCATCATGATGGACATGGTGGGAGAAATGTATGAGGATGGAAGGAAGAGCATCATACTTAGAGAGAAGTTGAATTCCATGAAGGAAGAGAAGCAATTTCTTTCTGATAAATTGCAGGAAATGGAGAGGCACCTTCATATTGCAAATATGGACCTGGAAAGGATGCATGAGTTGGAGACACAGCTCTTTGTTGCCAAAGAAGCCTTAGTCAAGGATCAGCTTGAAGAAGAGGTAAATAATTCCAATTCGTCTTCAATTTCCTCTAAGAATGTTTATGTTGGTTCTTTTGGAAAACATACTAGAGGCATAGGTTCCAAATTAATATTGAAAATGGGATATGAAGGAAAAGTCTCAGGAAAACATGCACAGGGTATTGTTGAGCCAATAATAGCTAAGGAAATGCCTAAGTATTTGGGTCTTGGCTATGGACAAGCTTATGGAGAAAGTTCCAAAGCTGCCATGAAGACCATTGAAACAGCTCCAAGAAGGAGTTTCATTACAGGTCTTCTACCTCAAGAGTGTGAATATTGTATTCTTGGGGAATGCAATAGTGTGAAGCACACTTTGCAGAAAGAAGGTGTATATCAACACGCACTTGAACTAGAGAGTTGTTGAAACTCTGAAACCATTGAATAGGTTGATGGTGTTCCAAAGGGAGCTACTTCTTAATTCAATTCACCTCCTCATGAAGGCAATAAAAGTGAAAGATAAAAGTATAAATCTGGTTCTAACCATATTCCTTTTGATTATGCAAAGCATGAGAAATTTCCATATAAGCATGGGAAAAGAATTGTATTTTCCTTTTGTGGTTTGGTTAACCATAATGTTTTTAGATGTTGGAAGAGAATGGCCACATATAGGAAACTTTTGAAGGAAAGGAAGAAAAAAGCCAAGGGTCCATTGGACAAGGCAAATCATGTTGTCAAGAGGATGCCCATGTGTTGCACTTACTGCCATAAGCAAGGAAACATTGCTGAAAAGTGTTGGACTCTGAATCCAACAATGCTTCCATAAAGCTTGAAGAAGGTGGAAAGAGAGAGTGGCAAGAATGGAAAGAAAGATTCCATGATTGATGTGTTTCAAGATGATTCACATGTTGATGCTGATGTGCAGACAAAGGTAGCACCTTTGAAATGGATTGGTAAGAAATGGTTAGAATTCTTATCCAATTAAGGTTGCATGCCTTTTTGAAAATGCTTTATATCAAGTTGCATCTATTTGCATTTCTTTGTTAATGAGATGAAAGTTGCAGGATTTACCAAGAAGGTGAATGGAAAATTTGAGTAGGAGACTCACTTTATTGCTACAACATTATGTTCATTTCATCTTCGAAAGTACAGTGTGCTTAAGCGAAAGTTGAAAGGTGAAATGCATGCATAAGCATGATATGCATGAACATAGGGATGTTGATGTTTTCCTTGTATTTAAACATGTATGTGTGATTAACTTGAAGGGTTGATTACTTCGTTTTAAACATGCATGTAATATCAAGCTTGTTATCTAGTCCATCATTTGTAAATGTAGATGTAAAGACATGGAGGTGTTCACAAGATGTGAAATTTGTTTCTTTTGTTGAAGCATGAGTTTAGGCCATCCAATTGTTGTTAACAGTATGTCAAATAGGTACAAATGAAAATCTTGTGAAGCAGATGTAACTTCACATTGGTTTGAGCCACCTTGGATCAATGATCAATGCAGAGAAGTTCAAACTACCTTCTGTAACCTTCTCAGCAGGAGTTTTGCAGGAAGTCAAGGAGGAAGGCAGTTTTTCCCAGGAGGACAAGCACACCCAGGAAGGAAGTGTTCAGGGGCACTATGCAAGGCAAGTGTGCGGAGGCTGAAAGAAAAGGGTGATGTACTCTCATTTACTGTTCAGATCAGTATATCAATGTTTTGGAGTCCAAAAGATTTTTAGTGGGAAGGCATGATCCAAAATGGATCTAGAATAGACTTCTAAGTCTATAAATATTCCTCACATAGGAAAATGAAAGTCAAAGGATGCTCTTGGAAATAGTATCATTGCATAGATCTCTTCATTCTGAATCTAACACAATTTGAAAGGGATAAAATGGACTTCGGATGAAGACGTTATAGCAAAGAGAAGATTGCCCATTATACTTAGAAAAGGAGGCAAATAATTATGAAAATGGGTTTAAGGCTTATATGCGTTCCTTAAGGAAATCACATCGGGGAAAAGCAAAGGAGTGGACATCAGGCTGAAGGATGCAATGATATGCGACTGCAATTATCGCATCGCACATAACCCAAGGGGAAGGACCCGTAGCATTGCGAAGAGCCAATGCGATGGGCCGATTAGCAATGTGTTGATGGGTCAATGCACCGATAGCTGATAGCCGATGCGTCAATGGTCGATGCGCCGATAGCCAATAGCTGATGCATCGATGGTCCTATGCACCGATAGCCGATGCACCGATGGGCCGATGTGCTGATAACCGATGTGGCGCTGATCGGAGTGATTAGAGATCGGGTGATCGCTGATCCCTAATACAAAGGGACAATGCACAGTGCAATATGTGACTTTCGATATGCCAATAAAAGGTGGACCCCATGGGAATTATGGATGTGATTTCATAAATTTTGAAATCCAGAATTACGAGATTTCTATGTATTTCCTGTGCATTGGGTTTTTTTGCCATACACCTATGCGATTGCGATTTGCGATAGAATGGTGGACCCGATGGGTTTATAGATGCGATTGCATATATTTGAAGTCCAATTAAATGCTCCATGATGCATTTTTCATCAGTTTTCTTGTGTATTGTGTTACATGTTCAAACTCGGGAATCTACCCGAAGAAAGGCTGCCTATGTATTTTCCATTGTAAAAATGGCTCCCTTTCCTTGTGCCATGTTGTAAGCAGGTGTTTCTGTAACAATGATGTGTTACGTAATACACAAAGCCACAGATCCAATGAGCCAGATGGCCAGTCGCAGAGCCATAGAGCCAGACAGCCAAAAGGCCAGTCGAAGAAACATAGAGGCAGAGGAATGAATACACATAGAGGAACAGATACGAAGTCACAAAGCCGAAAGGATGCCTCATAAAAGCTAGAGAGCACAATTGACAGAGGGAAGCTCATAAAAGATGTAGTAGCAGAGAAGTGAGTTCTCTCTTGAGGGAACTCAAAGCTGGGGGCAGAGACAAAATCACATAGCACTCTCTCCCCCTTCACAGAGCTAAAGCCAAAGCTAAGAGCCAGAGCTAGAGCCAGAGTCGAGAGCCAGAGCTAGAGCCAGAGCCAGAGCTAGAGCTGAGAGCCAGAGCCAAGGCCAGAGCTAGAGCTGAGAACCAGAGCCAGAGCCAGAGCTAAGAGAACAGTAAAGAGATCAAATGTTCTAGTTGTTACAAGTGTTTGATGTGTGTTGAAGACATAATAAGGAGTTCCAGAGATAGGAAGAGACTTCTAAGGGAGTTGGTGCAAGCTAGAGCTCAAGATAGCTCAGAGCACTGATTGAAGGAATCTAGTCCAGAGAAGCCTAGATCTATCTGCAGAGTATGGAAAACCAGTGAGATAAGATGGTATTCTAAACCCATAGGTTCAGTTTTAAACTAATGGAATTGAGTGTGGAACTTGTAAAAGAAGCATTACCATAATCCCAAAGAGGCTAATCGAGTTGATTGGAGATCAAGGAGACGTAACCCAAGATATCAAGGTGAACTCCATATTATATTGTTGTTTCATGTGTTTGCTTATTTGCTGCATTGTATTTACTATTATGTGTGTTTTACATTAGCATAAGCAAATGAACTTAAGGCATTTGTTCAATTAAAAAAAAACACAAGTATAGACCTCTTTCAAGCACTTTTAATTCTGCAATTGGTTAATCATAAGCATACATCTTGTGAATATATAAGCTTTGGAGTGGGAGAGGTTCTTGTAAGCTTGACAAGAAGCCTTTAGTGCCCCATTTTCATATCAATGTCTATGATGGTTTGTTGCATTGTACATGTTTGTTGTTCATTATTCATTTTTGAAGCTATTTTTCTTACGAATGTCTTGTTTAACTTAAGAAAATTTACCTATTTGTAAGCACCAACAACTAAGGAAATCTATGCACAAAAAGCAAGAAGCAACCACATGTTTATAAATCTGTAATTATTATTAGCACAACAAAACTAATCATACAAATACAGATTAGTAATAAATATAACGAGACTTTTCACTCTGCGATATGTGATTGTGATATCGAAATCACAACCTGATCTTGTCGGGGCTGATTCTGTAACACTTCCCTTCCGCAATGTGCGATTGTGATCATCGTGATCCGAATGGAAAGTGGCATCTACCTAGGGTATTCATTCACCCAGGGTATTCATTCACCCATGGTATTTTCCCATGGTATTGTAAGTGGCATCGACCCTTGATATTCATCCTCCCATGGTATTTATGCACTCATGGAATTGACACATGGTATTGTAAGTGACATCCACCCATTGTATTCAGTCACCCATGGTATTTACCCACCCATGGAAGTTACTTGTGGTATTGTGACCAAAAAAGGTTATAAGTAATAAGTCACATTTTGTAAAAAGACATATTTTCCACAATAATGTAGCCTTTAGATTTATTACATGTGTTAATAAAAAAAAATCTGTGGGGTTTTGTTATTGTGTGTTCTCCTCTTTTCTTTTAACATTTCATTTTTTCAGATCTTGGGGGCCTCCCCTCAAGATCTAGATTAGTGGTATCAGATTTAGGTTACGATTCCATGAGACAAATGGTTTGATGCATATTTAAGTTTCAAATTTTTGCACCAATATTCAACAAACTCCAGACACGTGCTACATCCTCCACAAAGCACTTTCTTGGGTCAAGCAGGAAGAATTTTTTTTCATTTTTTTGCAGGAATTTTTTGGGAAGTGAGTTCTCAAATCAGATATGAAATTTTTTGTGAAAAATTTACCAAAATAAATAAAACATTTGGATTCCTTGCAAAAAAATAACCAAATTCAAAAAGACAATCGACCGAATTAGACTCCGGATGAGGGAGATATTGTTGATTTAAAATCAACTATGTTGCGGAAATTTTTCTGACAACAATTCGTGGATGGCGACTCTCCTCTCATTTTTTGTAGTTTTTGTGTAGAATTTTAGAAACATGATTGTAGATCTGTGCTCCTCTAGAAAAATCACCCAATTTGAAAAAAAATGGTCGAATCAGAGTTTGAATGAGGGAGATATCGTTGATTTAAAATAAACTATTTTTTTCAGAACTTTTGTGACGACACGACAATTGTAGCATGCATATGAGTTTCCAAAGTGTGCAGGTAGGGATTTAAATAATGTTCATTCTATTTCCAAAAACATGTTATAATAAATATTTCGAGTTATATTGACCAAATTATGCCCATTTTAAATCTGCAGTAGAATTCAGAGCAGGTTCCCTTTGGAGATGTGCCCTCCCACCCTGCTTCAGTAGGCACATGATTCACATTTATCGGTTTTAGCATATTAGCATCTGTCTTGGGTTCTTTGGAGATGTTCCCTCCCAGGCTATGTAGGCACCTATTACTTCATCAACAATCAACACCACAGTTATGGGTCAACCGCAAAAAATCCTTGTCATCGAATTCCATTTTCTAGGTCGCACACCATTAGTATCACAGTTGGACACAAGAATTACAAGGTACCTTTATCCTCAAATCTTCGTTTTTCATGGTTATGGGCCATCCAAAAAACTACACTTCATCGAAGTCCACTTGCTAGGTCGCACACCATTAGTATCACAGTTGGTCACAACCATTATAGGGTATCTCTATCCTCGAATCTTTGTTTGTCATGGTTATGGGTCATCCACAAACCCACACTTTATTGAAGTCCATTTGCTAGGCCGCACATTGTCAGTATCATAGTTGGTCACAAGCATTATAGGGTATCTCTATCCTCAGATCTTCGTTCATCATGATTATGGGTTAACCACACAAAACCCTTCTCTTGAGTGGCTCTTCATATTCAACAAAGATTTCTCGAGAGGAAACTTCACGCAATGGAGACCATTGCTTCTTAAGGAAGGACGAATGATCCAAATGGAAAATGACATCCACCCATGGTATTCATTCACCCACAGTATTTTCCCATGGTATTGTAAGTGGCATCAACCCTTGATATTCATCCTCCCATGGTATTGTAAGTGGCATCAACCCTTGATATTCATCCTCCCATGGTATTTATCCACTCATGGAATTGACCCATGGTATTCGTTAACCCATGGTATTTACCCACCCATGGAATTTACTTGTGGTGTTGTGACCCAAAAATCCTATAAGTAACAAGTCACATTTTGTAAAAAGACATATTGTCCACCACAATGTAGCCTTTAAAGTTATTATCTGTTTTAATAAAAAAAAATCTTTGAGGTTTTGTTATTGTGTGTTCTCCTCTTTTCTTCTGATATTTCAATTTTGCAAATCTTGGGGGATCCCCTCTAGATCTGAATTAGTGGTATCAGATTCAGGTTACAATTCCATAGAATGAGGGTTTGATGCATATTTAAGTTTCAAATTTTTGCATCAATATTCAACAAACTTCAGACATGTTCTACGTCCCCCATAGAGCACTTTCTTGAGCCATGTGGGAAGAAATTTTTTTATTTTCATTTTTTTGCAAGAATTTTTCTTTTTTCATTTTTTTTCATTAAGAAGCTCTCAGATTGGACCTATTACAGGTAGGGTCTATTTATCCAAGATACTAGAGAAATTGGCATGGAGTGGCATACTCTAGGAGGGTTCTATCAAGGTGTTCAAGGATTACAAGCATATCATTCAAGAGAAGTCAAGAAATACTCCATCTTGGGGGTGTTTGAATATATGGAAATAACAACTTCCTCTAAGGATTATTCTATTTGGTTGGTTAGCGATCAAGAATAAAATTATTTCATGGGAGAAACTTTTGAAGCTTTTCGGGACTCGGGATTTGTCTTTTGTGCCTCTCACAAGAAGATACCACTATTCACTAGTTCTTGAAGAGGATTTGGGATGGTACTTTAAAATTTTTAAAAAATAAATGTTGGAAAACTAGCTCCATTGAAGAATTCTTAACATATTAGTTGCAAATGGTGTTGTAGTTCTTTCAATTACCCTTCTTCATTTTTTGAGTAATATCAGTGCAAGAATAATCTCACTTTTGAAGATAGAATTCCAGATATTGGACAAAATTGCCTGAAGATAATCAAATACTTTTCGAAATACAAATATCTTTTGACCCCTTGTAGACATAGGAACATACAAGTATTTATCTATACACTACACTTTCTTATGGCATATTTCCATGGAGCTAGCAAAAATGGCATTTGTGAATGCAGTGGGTTATTATTCGTCAATAAGGAGCACTTCTAAAAGCTTTACTGGAACGGAGGTAATTGTACAATTATAAAGGTTGAATTGATGGTGTTGTGGGGTTTAATTATATTTGTGAAACCTCTGAAATTACCCTCCTTGTCCATATTTGGTGATTCAAAGGTAACAATTAATTAGGTAAGATATGGAGATGTCGTTAAGTCTTTTGCTTTAACACATCAGACGAGAGGGATCATAGACCTTCTAAAAGATTTACAAGACATTTTGGTGTTCCACATTTTTAGGGACTTAAATGTGCTGATTCCTTGTCCAAGAAGTGGCTTAATTCACAGTTACGGAGAGTCCAAGGATGGAGCTAATAATCTTAGACATTTTCCTTTGGTTTAATATTTCATGGTTTATATTTTACAACACACCATTGGTGGACTATTCTTTTACGATTTTTTTTATTATGGGGTGTTACGAAGTAGTTAATTACCTTCATATTTTTAGTTGACTTACCTTATATGGGATATGCTCGTAGGAATTTTTTTTTTTTTTTTTTTTTTTTTGGATACTATGTAGGTAGATTGACTCTTCTTAGGCAAGAAAATGGTTAGTAAATGCATATATATGTTTATTTATTTGGGTAATACATAAAGATGTAACTACTTTTCTAATAATAAAAAAAACTGTGGTTTTTTCTTTGTTGAAAAAAAAAACACATCTTATATGAGAAGACATGCAATTCTTTCCATGTTCAATTTATAGTTATGGCACATATCTCTTTTAAAATAGAAATAATTTTTTTAGTGAAAGAAAAAAAAATGTTTGATTAGTTTTAATTAAAAGTATTATAAAGCATCAATGATCTCACTCTCACTCTTATTGTATACCAAATACATTATGAGAAGAGTCAGGTAAAGAGTGCAGATCTACTGGGAAGACCCCAACCCCCAATCATGAATTATTCTCGAATCTGAATACTATGTTACCTGTGTAATAGATATGAAGATGGATGGTGTTGTTGATCAACCCATCGTGAATATATTCTCAAATCTGCTTATTATGTTAACTGTGAAATTGCTATAAAGAAGGATGGAGTTGTTGATTAATCCATCATGAATTTTTTCTTTGATATGTCTGATACCACCATATGAGAATCCTTTTTTTGTTGGTTGATATTTGCACTTGTTAATAGTAGAAATGAGAGCTTGTGGAGCACCAAAAATTTGAAGACCAGATTCCTGTGACTTACCCACTCACTAACTAGCTAACTATAGAGTATGATGTGCCCTCCATTGTATGTGATCTAGGTCTATAATGGGCTATTAATGGACTTATAAATTGGATCGTAAAATATGATCATAAATTTGATTCAAAGTGTATGAAAAATCATTTTGAATATCTCCCTCAAAGAGAGGTATTAGAGATGTTGTAGTAAGACTAGCACAAGGTATCAGAGAAGAAGGATTTGGCATGGCCATATGATTAGAAGATCCTCAATATAAATCCATTTGTTAGATGATGAAACAATAACAATAGAAATATAATCCATGCATTGATCCTCTAGTGGCTTTTCTTTAGTCTTCTTCTTGACGTTTCCTGGAATACAATTATCTAGATTTTGTTGCTTATGTACTTTGGCCATTAGATCAATTGTCTTCACCATACAAAAACTTTCTAGATGTAACATCATGTTGCAGTAGCTACAATTTTTCTCTCCTCCTTAGAATTTTTGCCCTTGGAAATCTTAGTATTCTTACTAAATTGAGAGATTTCTTCATCTATATGATCAAGATCTCTTTTTTTATGCATGTCTTTCTTGTTATCATTTTTTTCTCTAAGAACATAAAGTGTGGAAGGATTAAAAGACTCAATGTCCATGACATTATTTTTCTCATGTATCAAGAACTCAATGAAATTATCCAAAGATGGCATGTTCCAATTCATACCCATGGAGAGCTTAGTAATCTAGAGAAAAAAAGATAAACATCATATTGAGAACCTAGTTTAGAAACTACAAAAAAGGGAAAGTTGTTCCTCCTTCCTATCTGATCAGGTGCTCAAAATTAGTCTCAAAACTCAAAGTGGTAGAATCTTGATAAACTTAGCATTAGATCAAAGTGCTCATCATCTTGATTTGAACAGTGTTAACGACACTCGAATCCAAGCTCATATGAAGAAGTTGGAGCAAGTCAAATTTCAAGTTTGACTTGGACAGATGGCAGGAGAGGATGATGTGGCAGGACTCTTCAGCGAATGGGGAAGTGCCAAGTTTCAGGCCATCGTTGGCCCCTCATTTCACAAATCACATATCACAGGCAGGTTGGCATTAAAGAATCGGCCCTAGAACAAGCCAGTGTGCGATGCGATAATTCTAATCACACATCGCAGAAGGGAAGTACTACAAAAATCATCCCCCAGCGTACTGGGTTGCGATGTGATAATCGCAATCACAGATCACATAGTGCAGAGTCTCGTATATATGTTACCCCTTGACTCCACTGATTGTGATTTTTGATGGATCTTGCATGGGATAAGATTATGGGTTTCTGTTGATAGTTCCATCGGGTCCATCGTTTATCACAATCCCATATTGCCCACACCGTGTTCACAAACCATAAGACCTGTCGGTTCCCACCGATTGCAATTTGTGATTTTCCACCAGATTGGATGAAAAAGGAGGCTAGATAGCCATTTTTGGATATTCTGGATTGATTGGAGCAAGTTTCAGAAGCATTTGAGCATTATAAACACATCTTTTTACAGTTTTGAGCATAATAGAGAGGTCTAAGCCATTGGAAGCTCGACCAAGGAGACGTAGCCCAGGGGGGGTGAACTCATTTATCTTGTTCATGTTGTAATTTGTCCTTGATGATGTTTTGTACATTTTTATGTTGTTGTTCAGTCTCTTATTTATGTTAAATTTCTCATAAAATTAACATAAAAAAACATCATTTCACTTGCAAAAATTCATGAATCCTTAAGCACAATGAAAGAATTTTGTTTCTAATCTGAGGAGGATATTAGCACAACAATCTAATATTCTAAATTAGATCATTTCTATCCCACAAGATTTTTATTTGTCACTATAGTCTTAAATATTGAAAAAAAAGTCTTATAGGGTCTCAAAATGATTAGGATCTAGAGAAATGGGTTCATTCTTGTAACACCCTCCTCCCACATTTACCCAACTTAATCGGTCCGTTGGGGTAAAAATGTGAAGAATAATTACTATGATATGATTCAACTCCCTAAATGCAATTAAGGAAGTGGAATTGGTGAACCAACACTTTACAAACCTCCCCTAGGTGCTACAAGGCCCCCATGAGCTAATCCGCCACTCCAGATTCCCACCCTTGAGTTAACCTAGAATTTAAATGAATTAAACCCCCAGTCACTCACATGACATGGTAATGCATGCAACTAGGACCCTCCAGTCGCTCCAACAATTCTTGCAAGGGAGATACTACAGCCTTTTTCAGCCAGTTCTTTGTGAAATACTGCCATATTTAAGCTACTTTTTCGAGGCTAGTCTCCAAACTGCTGCACGAAACTTGATGAGACTTTCCAAGACATAAATGACACCAAGACAAAGACTCTAACACAAAACTTGATCAACGACTTGACATAACCAAGCCCAACCATGATAGTCATTTCGTCAAACATATCACAAATATCAAATCTACAAGTGTCAACAATATATCTGAGCATAAGAGTCTCATACTTATCTAAGAATCACTATGAAGCATTGATGCCTTATCACAATAGCTTCATTATCATCTATTAGGTCATATATTCATTGCCAAATCATTTACAAATAAAATATGATGAGAACCATACATTTTCACTGTCATAAAACATATTCATAACCAGCATATAAATAATAGAAATAATGAGGATACAACAACCATAAATGCCACATATAATTTAATACTTTTACACAGAAAATAACAAGGAAAGGAACTCTTATTAATGATTACAAAAGCCAACCCGGTATGGGACTACCATGTTCTACCCGACCATAGATTGGCTGAGCCAAGTCTCTCTTTAGCCAATCACCCTTGTGCCATATTCCAAGCATGAATGTTGAACTCAAACCAAAAGAACCAACCAGGGCTTCCCGAGGCTAAACCACCTCACCCTCATCAATAGAATCAGGCTTTACCACAACCTTCACAGGATCACTAGGCCATAAACAAGCATGGATGCCACCAAATTTCTCCACCTACACCGTGAGGAATTTTCCCATCTCCTAGTCTCTAGGATTTACAATATATCTCTCCATTCACCAGTCGAGGATTCTTAGGCCTAATTGAGACACGAGTCTCTAGGCTTTACCAAAATTGACACTGGATCACTAGGCCCTAACCGAGACTCCACCCTCCAAGCTTTACCGTATATCCCATCCTAGTATTCCTAGGCCTTATGGAGAGCACCCACCTCTAGGCTTTACTGTATATCCTTCCATTCATTGGTTGAGGATTCTTAAGCCCACCGAGACACACATTACCTGGATTTATCACAAACCATAATCTGGTTCAAGGGTTACTATACTACTGGCTTTATCGCAATCCACAGTCTGATTCAAGGATCACTATGCCATGTTTTCTTTTCTTTCAGAAATCCACCTCACTTAGTTTCAAATTCATCCGGAAATCCACCTCAATCAAAACATGAGAACCCCATCACACCATGGCTATCTAAAAATATAAAGGCAAGGGTAAAGAACACTGTCACACCTAACAAAATCCATGCCAATGAAAACAAGAGAACCAAGAACACACATGCATAACCATGCATGCCAAATCTAGTAAGGAAATCACACATGAAAATTAATACCTGCAAGTAAACCCATTGCAGCTGCTTGATCCTGCTCTTCCTTGCTTGATCTTTGCTTCCTCTCTACCTTCTTTGCCTTTCTTGATCCAATGATGAAGAGCTCCAAGAAAACTCTAAGCGTCCAAGAGTGTGAGAGAGAGAGAATAGAGAGAGAGAGCTCCAAAACTGAAATGGCAAAAGGTTTCACTAACAAAAGCCATGAACCAATCCTCATAAGCCTTTTTATAATTGAGGCCTATAATTTCTTCAGTTTTCCATTATTTGCCTTCAATTTCCTCCTTACATGTAACCTGTGACCTTTCACCTTCCTTTTTTCCTATTTTCCAATATTTTTATAAATAAAATGCCAATTAATGCATCAAGCCTTTCCAAAACCTTTGCCATTTCCTTTTCCATTTTCCTTTAGCTATAATAAACCAAATGAACACCCACGAGGATGTTTTTCCCACCATTCAGCTTGGAATATGTGTCCCATGACTATGGTCTTATATACTTTTACATGGATTTTTACCAGGTTTGTTACAATTCTCATGCTAATATCCTCTGAACTCATCTTGCTTTCCAAACAATCCCTCCATTTTTGTCCAAACTTCAATAGGCGTTGAGGATGACTCAACATGAAGGAGGATATCAAGAAACATATATAAGCAATGTATCTCTTCCCCTAGCCTAAATCCATCCTATTTAAGTATTTTGATTTCACAATTGTTAATGTAGGCATAAATCAATTACCCACTGTAATCACATAGAGTCCCTTACTATGCAACGATAGAAGAATCTTTGGCTTCCAATCAAAGTAATTGAAGGGAGTGAGGATCAGTGTGAGAAAAACCATTATTTATGTGTTATTTTTATCTTGTTAAATATGCAATAAACTATCAATATTTTTAACAAACTCAATTATGTTTTGGCACCATGTTGGATCTTGAGCACAATCACAAGATCTAGGTCTACAAAATACTTGACTAGCTACTTGCAAAGCAAGAAAGAAATGAGAATAAAGCTACTAAAAAATGACTATTAAACGAAGGAGACAATTCAAATTAATCATAAAATTTGATGATATATTATTACTGAACATTAATACAATATATAGATTCTCTACGAGGAAGAGCCAATTCAAATTAGATTGGAGTTCCATGTGTGTGCACTTAGTGTAATTCAAAAGTACTTACCCTAGTTAGTAAGCCAAAATTAGACAAAGAGACCCAAAATTAGAAAAAATATTCTAAAATGGAATGAGCTATAAGTAGGTGGAGTAAGAAATCAATGAGCACTAATTAATAACTCTCACATACATAAAACTATTAGTTAAACTTAATTAAACTTGAAAATATGACTAAAATTCAACTAACAAGGGGAGGAGAGAGAAAAATGATGGCTAACTACTACAAACTCGGGAGTGTAACATACCCATCCTCTTAATGCACAATTAAGAATCCAAGGTATCTAGACCCAACATCCTAGGTCACCTTAAGGAAGTGGGGTTGTCAAATTTGTGCTTTCTTCAACCACCTTGAGACACATTTCTAAAACCACAATCATCTTTTTCTCATTAATATGTTTTTAATGATATAAATTTCATCCAAATCTGAGCTCTTGATCCATAGTTATGGCCAATAGAAGATTTTCCCTTTGTGCCACATCCACATCTGTATTTTCCATGTGGTATACACATGGTAGTCCTTTTACCTCCTTGTCCCCACTGTATGACACCATGCCATGTTGACTCACCATGTTAGCATGCTATGTTGACCTACCACATGAACATCCGACATCAACCTACCACACTAGAATGTCGTTTTGAATTGTATCAACTTCCATCAGTATCAAGAGGGAAACTTGAAATTTGGTGTCCTAACCTCCTAATACCTTATAGTTGATATCTTGAAGGCTGATGGTAGATATCCTGATAACTGATTAATTATTTTTTAACCAAAAGAGAATAATATCTATCTTCTAATATTGCAACCCACCAAGTCACCTAGCCACTGGACGAAGAAAAAATCTTACTCGCAACCACCCACCTGACCCCATAGATGGGTGTTAATCAAAAGAAAAAGTCTTTGTTAATCGACAAACGTATCAGGATCTATCGATATCAAGAGTTTGTGATGGGGGGTGCTCAAGGTACTATCCAACATTTGACACTTGATATTTAATACCCCAACAACCATCACCCTAATAAGTCAATACACTAATACTTTTTAGGTTGATACTAAGGGGTTCTAATACTCTGAAAATCAATAAGATGAGACCTAATAATTGATATGCGATAATGAACCATCAACTGATGGATTGAGGTTTGTTAATTGGAAAAGGTATCAGGGTATGTTAGTATAGGGGGTTTACGTTAGAGGTAGGGAAAATTTTAGGGGCTAATATTCGCAAGTGGGCTAATTTTCCACGTTTTTTCCAAAAAAATGATTCATCAGTTTACATTTTTTTCTAAAATGATTCACCCAAATTTTATAGTACACCATTATTTTACCTTAAAATCGTTAAAATATTATATCAACTAATATAAAATCATATTAAATCTAAATATTTTTTACAAAAATATCACCAATTTTTTTTACAATTTTCATATTAAGATCTAATAGGATTCACCAAGGTTTCTAAAGTTTAAGATAAACTTTCATCCATAAAATTTCCCATGGTTAGAGGATTATTTGATGTATCCCTCACACCTAGCTCTCGATATCTCAATAGATCGATACTCTCACCCTTCAATAATGGACCATCAACTGTTGGGAAAAATCCCTATTAACAATTAGAATTGTTAGGATCTGTCAATATCAAACGTTTGCAACTAGGGAATTATTTGTTGTATTTGTAACACTCAACTCCCAATATCCCAATGATGTGACACTTTTTCCTAATCTGATAATGACTAACAACTGGCAAGAATAATTTCCATTAAATGATATATGTTCAAAATCTATCATATTCGTGAGTTCATAATAGAAATTGCTCAAAGCATTTCTAAATCTTGACAACCCAAACATTGATGGCTTAATATCTTGTCCTCCAAACCTAAGCTCCTTCCTAGCTAAGCTCTCAGCCACAAAACTCTATTGGAAAATATGACTAAGTGTTGGGGCTAAAATAGACAATCCTCAATTTTACAAAAATTCCACTAAGCAATCCCCAAAACTCTAAGGATCATCCTTGAATTTCTAAAACTCTCACTAGGATCACATGTCAATTTTAGAGGATTAAAACTAACTCTAACATGGAAAAAAAAATTCCCAAAAACTTCTAAAGTCCCATAATTGTTCTCTAACCTACAAAGGCATTTTAGTGAATGTCTTCAACAAGACATCTTCAAAAATAAATACATAAAATGGCTAATGGAAAAATGTTCTTAATTTCACGCAACTCGGAGGAGATTACTCTTATTCCTTTGGGCTATAACCACCAATGTCACACTGACAACTCCAACTCTTAAAAATAGAGGGGCTAACATTCTAGATTATCTCTATAGGAATCCAAGTTTCTCCTCATTGATGATCCGACAAGTCTTCTCAGTCAAGCAAAGATGCATCACAATTGTTCTAGTCCACGGTTGGCCTAGTAAGGCTAGTCACACTAATAGAAAAAAACTTGAATAAACACTTTGATTCTTCTCCACAACACAATATATGTAGCATACCCATCACAAGAAAACATATTTTAAGGAAATACTTCCACATGTAATGGTCATTCATAATAGAAATAAAAACTAATGACCAAGCACAATTGTACATTGATTAAACTCATCATCACATAATATTTAGTGATCTAATATGACAACCTTTAGGGAGAAATTGAAAAAAAAAAAAATCTTTACAAACAAAATAGTGCACTTACCTTATTTACAATAATTTGGTGAAAACTAAAGAAGGGAGAGCCCTACTCCACCCAACCATAGACACAACTACCTTAAAGTTTTTCTAATGCTTTGATTCAAACCAAGGTAGAGTACATGACGATCACTCTCCTCCATATATAGGAAATCAGTGTTCAACCTTTCAGCTATTTAGTTTGGGCCTATTAGCATTCATAGTATGACCACTATCGGCCTGCATAGAAAAAAGCAAGAGCTTCATTTATCTCATAGCCCCTTGGCCCTTCGTTTTCCTAGTGCTTTACGTGCTAATTTAAGACCAAATATCTAGAAAATCTTCTAGCCCCTAGCTTAGCCTAAAGGCTTCCATAATAATTTCTTTATCAAACTCAATTGGAATACGATTCCCACAATAGTTGTTGTCACTTAGAAGGCCTTCCATCTCCTTCTATTCAGAGTCACTCCTTTTTCCCCTGCATGTTGATCATTTTATTTTTCTTCTCACAGGTTTCTCTCTGGTTGATTGTCCCTACTCTTTCTCTCTCTCTACTCTTCTTTGCTATATTTTTATCATTTTCCCTCTTTCCACTCGTGCACTACCCTAACCTGAGAATTTGGGGTTTTCCTGGAACCACATAATCAACCAAAAACCTCCATAATGGTTACATAGGCCATACTCTTAGGGGTAGTTTGGTACCATTTTCCTCATATTCTCATAACTAATGGAAAATGGTGCATGTAAGTATGATGGAAAACTATCTCCATTCACATTATTTAAATTTAAATTAAACTCTCTCCATTCACATTATTTAGATTCAATTAACTTAATCTATCAATATAATCTGTGCATTTCTTATAATACATCCTAATCAGAAAAAAATAAAAAATAAAAATAAATAAAAAATAAAATTGAACATTTAAATTAACACTTTAATTCATAATAAATAAAATCCATCTTAAATTCAGCAAACTTAGATCCACTCAAAACTATAAAAAGAGAAAGATAATACACTGATATACCTACAACCCATTGAATATTCATACCGACTTAATTTTACAGTTATTAAATTCAGTGTTCTTCTCTGACTCCATTAAATACTCATCCCGGCTTAATTTCATGGCAATTAAATTCATCTTTCTTCTCTTACTTCATTGGTCGAGGAGGATAAGAACCCATCGTAAAATTTATTAACAAACCAAAAAATTTATATTCATCTTAGGAAAGGCAATTCTTAATTTCAATGTTGAGATGGAATCTGCACTTCAACTTCACCTTCATGTAACTTACTTTTAGTTGCAATAGAATGTCTATTAAGTTTTAATGTTATAGAGTCAATTCCCAATCAAAATCACCCTAATATATCAGACATGATAAAAATATAATTTTTCCAAACTTACAAAAACAAATAAATATGATAAAACAAATTCTTACTATATTTCAAATAAAAAAAAAAAAAAAAAAAAAAAAAAACAAATTTTATAAAAACAAAAACCCAATTACACTACATCATCATCACTATGTTTTAACTATTTTTATATATCATTACTTTTTAAATACTATTGAGAAAACATACCATAACAGCATTGATTGATTAACTTCAAATGATCATTGAAACACCGAAAGGAATCTTAATTAACATCGTTGCATAAAATTTTCACGCTAAACTATTAAAGGGGAGAGACAGAATCTTTGCATATACATAATTTTCATGCCAAACTATTAATTTATATCGTTGAGTGTATGCATTCTCTTGACCGTGACATGCAAGAAAACGTGAAGTAGACTATTTGTGTTGTGAATGTGTGCTTATGGTGTAAGATTCTTCTAACGCATGAGCGATGGGATCGTGTAGTTCGAGCAAAGGAAGTGAAATTTGGGTGTTTGGATGATCTTCAATGCAAAGCAAAGAGTGATGAGGAGCCTTGAGTGTTTCAACAAATTCCCTGACTGAAAAGAAACCAACTTCAAGAGAGCAAGGGCCTGACATAACCATCAGCTCGGGCTAATATGCCTCGACAGCCTGTGGGGTTTTGAATTCGTTGCCAGACAGATCATTGCAGACCAGTGTCTGGGATATATTAACAATGGTTGAAACAACATCATGATCAGATGAGGAAGTGAATAGATCACGACAACCAAGATCAAAAAATTCAGGATGTTTGTCAGCATCCTCATGATTTGAGGAATCAGGTAGAGGGGTAGATGAGAAGCAATGATGTTCACCCTCTGTGTTTTCAAGAAAGATAAGTGACAAATTGAACGGATTTCCAAGGAATGTGTGTCCTCTCCGCATTGTAATGACAGACTGACATTTGAGGTGTCTTGTGAATGATCGGAAGTAGAAACATCTGGAAATGGGTTTTCATAGGGGAAATCATTAGTGGCAGAATCACAAGGGATGTCAGGATGAAGCGGATGAGGCGTGGTTGGAAGGGTGTCATCTTTCACTGCGGGTTCTTCCTTAGATTCTCACACACACTCATCATGAATGATGGTGTAGGTTCACTGCATAACACTGAGTCCGTTCACAACTTGATCCTCATTCACATCAAATGAGGAGTCTGGAATGGGAGAACACAAGACATTACAATCTGGAGGATCAACAAAACCCGATGATGGAGATCAAGGGAACGAGTCCACATGACAACCAACAGGCTTGCAAGCCAAATCTATGCAAATCTCAAGAGCAGGTGGGGTGGGAGAGTGTGACAGTTCAACAAAGTCATGTGCATGATCTCCCACATCACTCCGCGGTGGTCGAGCTATTTGATGAGGTGAAGGCGGACAGTCACCTATGACAGCAATTGTGCCTGCCTGTCATTGCGCAGCTCCATCACCGAAGTGTGTTGAGCAGGGTTTGGATATGTGAAGAAGATACTCAAATCTTCCATAAAAAAATTCCCAATCAATTTCATCTTCAGGAAATCAGTATGCAAGATTACAAAAGTGTGTGTAAAACTGATCAACATATTCATCAGGTGTTTTCTGTAATTTTAGAATTTCTTGATCAAGCGCTTCATGGTTAAGGTGATTGAAAGCATGGTATATCTTTGTGACTAGATGAACAAGATAATGAATAGATTTTTCAGGTAGTGTGGCACGCCAGTGCATTAGGTGCCCTTGAAGCATGTAGATGAACAACGCATAGCTTATCTATTCCTCAAGGAGTCCATGTCTTTCTCATGAGCCTATAACACCAACTACAAGCCTAACCAAGGCTGTGTAGCCTCCACCATCATATGTTTCATTAGATAAGTCATTCGAGAGCTCGAAACTTTCGAGATAATTAAATTGTTTCCTTAAGACATGCATTCTGGTAGAGCAACTCAATAGTTAGTCATGATAGATGTGTAAAGATTCAAAACAAATGTGAGGACTCAACTTGCCATTTGGCCCTCATTCTAGTGCCAAAATGTTGACAGTGTTGGACCTTCCAACATGTCAAGTGGATCTTCCCAGTAAGAAGTCCCAATTAGACCACAGATGGTTTGGTGTAGGGGTCCCAACAGTGGGTCATAAATCAATTCCTTGATCGTGATGTCGCACACGAGCAAGATAACTCTATCAGTAGCAAGGGTGTGACCACTGCAGTGAGTCAAGGAAGGTGTATGAGAGGTTCTAACACATGGGGGTTGAGATGAGTGCGCCCCTTTGTAACCTGTAACAGTACTCAGCTGGGAAGGGAAAACACAAGCAAAGATGCATCACAAGCTGGAAAGCAGGTCAGCCGGCAATCCAAATTGATGGTTAAACCAATAGCACATCTGGAACAAGATTCATATAATTGCATACAAAACTACATAAATTAAACAACATACATTGCTACAGCAGCCGGAACAGTCCAACTACAATAAAAACATATGCATGAAAATGTGTTGGCTCTTATTATATAAATAAGTGTAAGTTCCAATCATACAATACATCCATGTAAACCTGCTAGCCCCAATAGTGGAATGTTACAGCGACATCCGTTTGCCCCTCCAAAGAGATGTACTAGCTCAGTGCAGTGGAGAAGCCAAGGCGCATTACAATACTGTCCAAGCTCTCTCCAAGATAGTCTTATCAGAAGCTTGGCTGACCAAAAGCCTATACGATGAGTTATGAGGTTCTATTTATAGCAAAGGGTGGGGTGACCCTTGACATTCCCCTTTGTGACAGTTCATCTACCCTCATGACTCTTCATCTACTCTATGACTGTTACATCCAACTATTGACACTTGAACTTCCACTTGACATGACATTACATTACAATGCACATGTGCTCAATGGCTTGAGCAAGCTATGAAAGACATCACTGACACTCGGCTCGTTGTGGTAAGACCAACTCTTTGACATGCTTGTGATGGTGAAGGTGGTGAGATGATGCCAAGCTTGCTTATCCGTGATGGTGTGCATGCACCCCATGGTGACATCTTGTTGAAGCAAACTCTTGCCTCTGTTGCAACCGATGCATTGGTTCGACTCCCTCATCCAACTTGTCTGCTAACATGCACATGGTCTTCTTGGGTGTCACTGAAACGACAACACACTGATGCATAGTGTCTGTGTTTATCTTCAAGTGTGTTATGATGGTCATGCGCATCAAGTTGTCGAAGTACATGTTCAGCTCCAGTTGGACTTTCTTCTTGTCTTCACTTTGGTGAGTGTGCTGAATGGGTTGGATCGCATGCATGTGCACAATGACATGAATCCCTTGCATGCGATCAACAACACTACTCACCATGTCTGCTCCATGCTAATTTCTAGGATGGATGTTTAACTTGTACGGGTGTAGTCATCCATGAGTCCATGTTGTGCCCACTGTTGTTCCAGTTCCTACTACAACTCATTTGTTTGCCTATGCAGCTTCATGTTCTTCCTCGAGTTGCTACTTCAGCACATGTAACTCCTTTGTTCCATTATCTATCTTTGTGTGATCTTCATGTCGCATCATCACCTCATAGCCTGAGTCTCCAAAGTTTCTTTCATCATCAGTGGATTTGGTTGATCTTACAACTTTTTTTTCCTTTGTGTTGTCAACTACCTTCATCTTGCATTTGTTGCATTCATTGTGTTTGTTGCATTCGCTCCATTGCTGCATTCGTTGCTATTTAGTCAATTTATTGTTATCTAAATTGCTAGTATTAATTGTCAACCCGGGGCTCGTAAGCTGATGAAGTGAGGGTGTACTATATGTACTTAAGTAACTTTTCTTAGAGCTTTTGTTGTTTAGGGGGTTTGTTTATGATTAACATATCTTCCTAAAATGGAATGATGATTATAGACAAATGAGTGCAAGTGTGTGAAAGTGATTTCTATATGAGTGAAAGTGTGTGTGATGGTGATTTCTAATTGCTTGCTGAATTTGTAAGAGAAAAGAACTTGAAAAGAATGAATAAATCAAAATGACTTGAAAGTAAATGACCACAATCCAATGGCATTAGTCTCTATC